>JAQYXR010000213.1:0-144946 GCA_030545055.2 Neoaliturus tenellus
GTTTTTTTTTTTTTTTTATGGTATAATAAAGTGCATGTAACCTATATTTTTAAATAAGGGGTATGTTGGAACCAACACACCTTCAACTGCGTTGACTGCGACCAAATTCAATGAGGAATTTCTTATTAAATGGGCAAAACCGCAACTTAGGACTTTTTAAAATTTACACATCTCATTATTTAGTAGACCCTCTGTAATTCGACACATTGTTAATACGGTCCTCTTGTCCCATGGGGATTATGGTAAAAATAAAAAAATCAGAATTTAAAAATTTTAGTAGGCTATGTGCCTGCACTGGCAACGGATTATATTATTTGTTTACTTCACCCCAATCGCAGAAAAAAACTTACATCCTCATTCCCATTTTGTTTATGGTGAAAATAAAATATAGGATTCATTAAAATCCATGTTGTATAGCCCCGGAGCCGTAATATAACTAAATAAGGATTTACCTTTCGTCAATCAGCTCCAAATTGTGTAACTTGATGTTACGGCCGTTTCGGCATTACAATGCCATCCTCAGACACACACAAGTTCAGCTGAAGTAGCCTCGTCATACGTTAAAAAATAAATAAAACACATAACACACGTAAAAACAAATTTACATTTATAAACGCGCACAGGCCTGTCGCACACACGTTGCGCGGTAGCGGTCGTCATTGCCGCGAGAAGCCGACTGGGGTCTGCGTCGTCGGTCCTGGCGTGGTTGCGCTATCAGTTGCACTTTGTACTCCTAGCTGTGACTCTCTGTTCTGGTTTAAAATGTAGTTAAAAATGAAGTGGGATTTATATTGCAGTTTGTCATTTAGAATAAAATTGTTGCTATTTCCTTTGTGTGCCCTGTAAATTTCGTATTCTTCCAGTGTATCCAATCTATTGCTTTTCCTACAGGTGTGCAGAATGTCTAAGCCGGTGTCCAGATTGCTGATATTATGATTTGTGTCAACCAGGTGTTGTGCAAAAGATGATTTCTGTTTATCGGCTCTCGGATTTGGGTGGTGTTCTTTATATCTGGTTTTGAATGGACGACCTGTTTTCCCTATATAAAAGCTCGGGCAGCTAGCGCATTTAATTTGGTAAACACCTGACTTCTCAGATTTCTCAGTTCTATCATTCAAGGAATTTAATTTGTTGAGGGATTTATTATTTGTCCTAAAAGCGATTTCAATATCATGTTTCTTTAATTCTTTTTTAAGCCCATATTGAATTGAATGGGAGTACTCTACACACACATACTTCTTCTTTTGCAATTCATCATTTTCGGCCCTTTTGTTTTTCTTTTTCTTTATTAAATTGTCAATCATACTACTACTATAACCATTAGCTGTAGCTATGTGTTTAATTATGTTTAATTCTCTCTGATAATTGATAACTGACATCGGTACATTTAATAACCTATATACCATACTGTTATAAGCGGCGAACTTCTGTGATGGAGGATGGTAAGATGAGTTATGGATGGTTTGGTCTGAGGTTGTAGGTTTTCTGTATATGCTAAAGTCCAATCTATTATCCAATTTTTCTATTGTTAAGTCCAAAAAATTTATCTTATTTGAGTCTTCTATTTCCATGGTGAACTTCAAAATTTGGGGCTATGCTATTGAGGTATTTGTGTAACAAATCGAGCTGTCTGGTGTTACCATTGAACAGGAGAATGGTGTCGTCTACATATCTGTGATATTGCAAAATTTTTTGTTTTTGTTTATTTCTGTCTGAAAGTATGAATTCATTTTCAATATAATTTAAATAGATATCAGCCAGTATACATGATAGTGGGGAACCCATAGCTAGGCCTTCAGTTTGAGAGTAAAACTTGTTATCAAATACAAAATAATTTTGTTTTAGAACTTCTCTCAATAGAATTAAAAATTCATTAATCGCTTCCGGTAGCATGTTTGAACTATCATTCAGGTGTTTACCTACCAACTCCAAAGTTTTCTCAACTGGTACATTAGTGTATAAGTTCACAATGTCGAATGAAACCAATAAATCCTGCATTCTTACTTTTAAGTTTTTGGTCTTATCAATAAAATCGTAAGTGTTCCTTAAACTGAAATTATTTTGAAACTGTATCTGATTCCTCAAGATTTGTTCAAGCTTTTTAGCGAGAGTGTAAGTTGGTGCAGAGGTGTAGTCGACCAACGGTCTTATTGGAACGCCTTCCTTATGCACTTTAGGCAATCCTCTCAACACTGGTGCAGTGGGGTTGGTTACCATAAGGCGCTTTATTTCCTCATTACTAAAAAGTACCTTACTATTATTTACAAGTTTTCTAATTTTCCTCTGATATTTATTTGTGGGATCTCTGTTCATTTCTGAAATATTATTATTTATAATAAATTCTTTGACTTTATTTACATAATCAATCTTGTACATTATTACGCTTGTGTTACCCTTGTCTGCTTTACATATTAATGCTTCATTGGACATTAATTTTTCTCTAATGTTATTCAAAGCTAATGCATCTTTTTTGTACTTATTTACTAGCCTAGATGATTTTTCACTATTTGCACTCTTTTTATTGTAATTATTTGAAAACAAAACCCTGGCCAAATTGCGCCCATCTTCGTCAGGGATCGCTCTTATCGCACACTCTGCGTTGATGAAATCATTAAATTGTGCTTTTTTTCCCCATTCTCGGGAGATTATACTTTAATCCTTTTTCAAGGACAGACAACTCATTGTCATTAAATTGAATGTTTGTGTTATTTATCACTCTAGGGTAAAAATCAAAGTCAAATAATATTACTGATTCCTTTGATTTTTGTTCATTAGCTAGTTTACTAATCTTTTTCTTTTGTGTTTCTTTCTTACATTTAATGACTCTAGCAACAGATTGCTCAACATTATGTAAGACACTATCTAAAACAATCTGGTGAACATTGTTTGCTAGTTCCAAATATTTATTTAGCAATAATGCGTTTAACATATCTTTCTTACGATAAAGAAATTTAATTTCATTTCTGACCCAAACTTTTTCAGCACATTCTATTGCTTTCTTAGCAGCGTATGAATTGTTCCTAATCTTAATCTGGACATATTTGGGTTTTATTCCATGTTTTAAACAATCTTGGTTAAACTTAATGTTCTGAATTGTGTTATGTAATTTTAGTTTCACGTTCTTGTATTGTATGGCTAAAATTGCTTGACTAGCAGATGAATTAAAATCCATGTTGTATAGCCCCGGAGCCGTAATATAACTAAATAAGGATTTACCTTTCGTCAATCAGCTCCAAATTGTGTAACTTGATGTTACGGCCGTTTCGGCATTACAATGCCATCCTCAGACACACACAAGTTCAGCTGAAGTAGCCTCGTCATACGTTAAAAAATAAATAAAACACATAACACACGTAAAAACGTAATATTAATGTCCAATGAAGCATTAATATGTAAAGCAGACAAGGGTAACACAAGCGTAATAATGTACAAGATTGATTATGTAAATAAAGTCAAAGAATTTATTATAAATAATAATATTTCAGAAATGAACAGAGATCCCACAAATAAATATCAGAGGAAAATTAGAAAACTTGTAAATAATAGTAAGGTACTTTTTAGTAATGAGGAAATAAAGCGCCTTATGGTAACCAACCCCACTGCACCAGTGTTGAGAGGATTGCCTAAAGTGCATAAGGAAGGCGTTCCAATAAGACCGTTGGTCGACTACACCTCTGCACCAACTTACACTCTCGCTAAAAAGCTTGAACAAATCTTGAGGAATCAGATACAGTTTCAAAATAATTTCAGTTTAAGGAACACTTACGATTTTATTGATAAGACCAAAAACTTAAATGTAAGAATGCAGGATTTATTGGTTTCATTCGACATTGTGAACTTATACACTAATGTACCAGTTGAGAAAACTTTGGAGTTGGTAGGTAAACACCTGAACCTAAAAGCGATTTCAATATCATGTTTCTTTAATTCTTTTTTAAGCCCATATTGAATTGAATGGGAGTACTCTACACACACATACTTCTTCTTTTGCAATTCATCATCTGAAGGCTTAGCTATGGGTTCCCCACTATCACGTATACTGGCTGACATCCATTTAAATTATATTGAAAATGAATTCATACTTTCAGACAGAAATAAACAAAAACAAAAAATTTTGCAATATCACAGATATGTAGACGACACCATTCTCCTGTTCAATGGTAACACCAGACAACTCGATTTGTTACACAAATACCTCAATAGCACAGCCCCAAATTTGAAGTTCACCATGGAAATAGAAGACTCAAATAAGATAAATTTTTTGGACTTAACAATAGAAAAATTGGATAATAGATTGGACTTTAGCATATACAGAAAACCTACAACCTCAGACCAAACCATCCATAACTCGTCTTACCATCCTCCATCACAGAAGTTCGCCGCTTATAACAGTATGGTATATAGGTTATTAAATGTACCGATGTCACTTATCAATTATCAGAGAGAATTAAACATAATTAAACACGTAGCTACAGCTAATGGTTATAGTAGTAGTATGATTGACAATTTAATAAAGAAAAAGAAAAACAAAAGGGCCGACAATGATGAATTGCAAAAGAAGAAGTATGTGTGTGTAGCGTACTCCCATTCAATTCAATATGGGCTTAAAAAAGAATTAAAGAAACATGATATTGAAATCGCTTTTAGGACAAATAATAAATCCCTCAACAAATTAAATTCCTTGAATGATAGAACTGAGAAATCTGAGAAGTCAGGTGTTTACCAAATTAAATGCGCTAGTTGCCCGAGCTTTTATATAGGGAAAACAGGTCGTCCATTCAAAACCAGATATAAAGAACACCACCCAAATCCGAGAGTCGATAAACAGAAATCATCTTTTGCACAACACCTGGTTGACACAAATCATAATATCAGCAATCTGGACACCGGCTTAGACATTCTGCACACCTGTAGGAAAAGCAATAGATTGGATACACTGGAAGAATACGAAATTTACAGGGCACACAAAGGAAATAGCAAAAATCTTATTCTAAATGACAAACTGCAATATAAATCCCACTTCATTTTTAACTACATTTTAAACCAGAACAGAGAGTCACAGCTAGGAGTACAAAGTGCGACTGATAGCGCAACCACGCCAGGACTGACGACGCAGACCCCAGTCGGCTTCTCGCGGCAATGACAACCGCTACCGCGCAACGTGTGTGCGACAGGCCTGTGCGCGTTTATAAATGTAAATTTGTTTTTACGTGTGTTATGTGTTTTATTTATTTTTTAACGTATGACGAGGCTACTTCAGCTGAACTTGTGTGTGTCTTAGGATGGCATTGTAATGCCGAAACGGCCGTAACATCAAGTTACACAATTTGGAGCTGATTGACGAAAGGTAAATCCTTATTTAGTTATATTACGGCTCCGGGGCTATACAACATGGATTTTAATTCATCTGCTAGTCAAGCAATTTTAACCATACAATACAAGAACGTGAAACTAAAATTACATAACACAATTCAGAACATTAAGTTTAACCAAGATTGTTTAAAACATGGAATAAAACCCAAATATGTCCAGATTAAGATTAGGAACAATTCATACGCTGCTAAGAAAGCAATAGAATGTGCTGAAAAAGTTTGGGTCAGAAATGAAATTAAATTTCTCTATCGTAAGAAAGATATGTTAAACGCATTATTGCTAAATAAATATTTGGAACTAGCAAACAATGTTCACCAGATTGTTTTAGATAGTGTCTTACATAATGTTGAGCAATCTGTTGCTAGAGTCATTAAATGTAAGAAAGAAACACAAAAGAAAAAGATTAGTAAACTAGCTAATGAACAAAAATCAAAGGAATCAGTAATATTATTTGACTTTGATTTTTACCCTAGAGTGATAAATAACACAAAAATTCAATTTAATGACAATGAGTTGTCTGTCCTTGAAAAAGGATTAAAGTATAATCTCCCGAGAATGGGGAAAAAAGCACAATTTAATGATTTCATCAACGCAGAGTGTGCGATAAGAGCGATCCCTGACGAAGATGGGCGCAATTTGGCCAGGGTTTTGTTTTCAAATAATTACAATAAAAAGAGTGCAAATAGTGAAAAATCATCTAGGCTAGTAAATAAGTACAAAAAAGATGCATTAGCTTTGAATAACATTAGAGAAAAATTAATGTCCAATGAAGCATTAATATGTAAAGCAGACAAGGGTAACACTAGCGTAATAACGTACAAGATTGATTATGTAAATAAAGTCAAAGAATTTATTATAAATAATAATATTTCAGAAATGAACAGAGATCCCACAAATAAATATCAGAGGAAAATTAGAAAACTTGTAAATAATAGTAAGGTACTTTTTAGTAATGAGGAAATAAAGCGCCTTATGGTAACCAACCCCACTGCACCAGTGTTGAGAGGATTGCCTAAAGTGCATAAGGAAGGCGTTCCAATAAGACCGTTGGTCGACTACACCTCTGCACCAACTTACACTCTCGCTAAAAAGCTTGAACAAATCTTGAGGAATCAGATACAGTTTCAAAATAATTTCAGTTTAAGGAACACTTACGATTTTATTGATAAGACCAAAAACTTAAATGTAAGAATGCAGGATTTATTGGTTTCATTCGACATTGTGAACTTATACACTAATGTACCAGTTGAGAAAACTTTGGAGTTGGTAGGTAAACACCTGAATGATAGTTCAAACATGCTACCGGAAGCGATTAATGAATTTTTAATTCTATTGAGAGAAGTTCTAAAACAAAATTATTTTGTATTTGATAACAAGTTTAACTCTCAAACTGAAGGCCTAGCTATGGGTTCCCCATTATCATGTATACTGGCTGACATCTATTTAAATTATATTGAAAATGAATTCATACTTTCAGACAGAAATAAACAAAAACAAAAAATTTTGCAATATCACAGATATGTAGACGACACCATTCTCCTGTTCAATGGTAACACCAGACAGCTCGATTTGTTACACAAATACCTCAATAGCATAGCCCCAAATTTGAAGTTCACCATGGAAATAGAAGACTCAAATAAGATAAATTTTTTGGACTTAACAATAGAAAAATTGGATAATAGATTGGACTTTAGCATATACAGAAAACCTACAACCTCAGACCAAACCATCCATAACTCATCTTACCATCCTCCATCACAGAAGTTCGCCGCTCATAACAGTATGGTATATAGGTTATTAAATGTACCGATGTCACTTATCAATTATCAGAGAGAATTAAACATAATTAAACACATAGCTACAGCTAATGGTTATAGTAGTAGTATGATTGACAATTTAATAAAGAAAAAGAAAAACAAAAGGGCCGAAAATGATGAATTGCAAAAGAAGAAGTATGTGTGTGTAGAGTACTCCCATTCAATTCAATATGGGCTTAAAAAAGAATTAAAGAAACATGATATTGAAATCGCTTTTAAGACAAATAATAAATCCCTCAACAAATTATATTCCTTGAATGATAGAACTGAGAAATCTGAGAAGTCAGGTGTTTACCAAATTAAATGCGCTATTTGCCCGAGCTTTTATATAGGGAAAACAGGTCGTCCATTCAAAACCAGATATAAAGAACACCACCCAAATCCGAGAGCCGATAAACAGAAATCATCTTTTGCACAACACCTGGTTGACACAAATCATAATATCAGCAATCTGGACACCGGCTTAGACATTCTGCACACCTGTAGGAAAAGCAATAGATTGGATACACTGGAAGAATACGAAATTTACAGGGCACACAAAGGAAATAGCAACAATCTTATTCTAAATGACAAACTGCAATATAAATCCCACTTCATTTTTAACTACATTTTAAACCAGAACAGAGAGTCACAGCTAGGAGTACAAAGTGCAACTGATAGCGCAACCACGCCAGGACCGACGACGCAGACCCCAGTCGGCTTCTCGCGGCAATGACGACCGCTACCGCGCAACGTGTGTGCGACAGGCCTGTGCGCGTTTATAAATGTAAATTTGTTTTTACGTGTGTTATGTGTTTTATTTATTTTTTAACGTATGACGAGGCTACTTCAGCTGAACTTGTGTGTGTCTGAGGATGGCATTGTAATGCCGAAACGGCCGTAACATCAAGTTACACAATTTGGAGCTGATTGACGAAAGGTAAATCCTTATTTAGTTATATTACGGCTCCGGGGCTATACAACATGGATTTTAATAAACTGTATACTTTATATAGATAATAATTAGACGCTTTGTAGAACTTGTCGAAGTCTTAAATGATTAGATTATAGCTTTTTACAAATTTATTAAATAAATAATCAAGGTTCTAAACAATTCGAGCATGCACTGTCGTCTCGGGACACGTTTATACCAAGTATCCCAAAAAGGGTTCTTCTTAATTGTTTAACGTCCATAAATACTAAAACAACCTTCAATACACCGGGTGTCCCAGACCATCCGTATCCCCTTTAAAATTTACAGAAATAATTTTTCACAAAAACAAATTACACTAATACAGCGTAAACCTATCCATTGAATCTGATTTCAATGTACAGAGTGTGCTAAAAGTAACACATCTAGACCGGAAGCTATTAATCTTAAATAAAAAACCCAATTTTTATGGAATTTTTTAGTCTCTACGGTTTTTTTGGAATAAATGTTAAGACGAATTTACAATTTACTTTGAACCCATTAAGCTTAGAAGATAGTGAAAGTGAAAGTTTAGTTTCTCCCATATGAATAATACTATAAAAATGTTCTAATACATAATCACTAAAAATGTTAGGTGAAACAAAAATTTCCAAGCATAAAAATTCCCTTAACTCCTATAAACTGTACATAGTCTTTAATATGATTTAAACAATGTTTAATGACTTCCTTTAGAGAAGGTCCCTTAAGAAATTGAGAAAAAGTCGTAAGAGAGAATCTATATATAAATAGGCAAGCATGCTTCTTTCTTACTTTTTTATCAGATTATGTGAATCGTATAAGAAATCCTCGCAGACCGTTAGAAAAGTACTCTCCTGCAGATGAGCAGAATTCCATTATAATTCATATCAGCCTCTAGGGCCACCCCCTACAGGCTTTCAGAGTTTTAATGTTAATCTTAGGAGGAGGATAATTGATTAAATCATTATACAGCTGTTGATATAACAAATGCTGGCAAATCAGGAAGAACTTATGTTTCAGTTATAAGACATTTTAAAACTCTTTTGCTCCAGATTAGGTTGGTCGCGGGTAACGATGAAATTAATTTTTGGTCGAAGTTTGTGCAGTGGGGGATGCTTGGTTTTTATTATTCGGCCATTTGTACATAATTTTAAAGATCTTCATATTCTGAGTGACCTCAGACGGTTAAGTAAGTTGAACGTTATTTTATATAATATTTTATTTCATAAGACTTTTATTCTTTTCATAGGTTTATTTGCAAAAAGGGCGAAAAATAGTTTCCTTCTGAAACCCCTTTACACGATAATTTAAGCTTTAATTGATTAATCACTTCCACGTACGTATAAATTTCTCAGGCAAAATTTATATCTAGTTAAAGTGAAAATGCAAACAAAAATATTTAAATTGACGTCAAGAAAAGAATAATAATTACAATAGCATAGTTAATTTTGTGTTGCTGTTAAAACACAGACTGAATATGAACATAAAACAAAAATTTGCAAATAATATCAAATGTATGTGATGAACCTCACATTTCTATGTTGTACTCTAATTCATTGCTGAAGCTATACTTTATAGTATTTAAACTAATCTAGGTTTGGCAGTTTTTTATTTTGCATAAAATAATGTCATTGTGTTAATTTTTCCAACCGGACAAATTTATTTTTGTTAAATTTTATAACCAATTGCTTTTATCATCCGTTTAAATATTATACAAACTATTTCTATCAATAGTTTTTATTACATTATGATTAGTGTACCATACTTCTACATAAATCAAATCAAATCAAATAATTCTTTATTCATTCATAAAATAATATACAATGCAGCATTAAAAAAATACATTTAAAAAAACCTCACATGGGTCGAAGACCTGTGCGTGGGTGAGCTCAAGTCCATAGCTGCGTCAGTAGCCGTTCATTATTTACATAATAAAAAAAAGTAAAATTAAAAGTAATAGCAAATTTAAAACCACACGAACTTGTTAAATAATTAACAACGAATTTCAAAATATAATGATTAAGATCACTTCTTCCTCTTTTATCAGCTGCTATTATAGTATTTTTTAATTTAAATTTGTAATCCACGAAAAAAGCATGCATGGAGAAAAATAAGAGAAAATATAAAATATGTTAACTTAACTGTTAATATAAAAAGTAACATTTGTTGCACAAGAAATTAAACTCTTAAAAAATCGAGAAGGTGTTTATGGGTTCTCAATATTTTGAGTTTCCTGGATAGTGTCCTTTGATATTGAGTAAGACTAAGACTGATATGTCTTCAACTACCGTACATTATCTACATTTACAACAGTAAACAGTCTACTTTGCCGAGATTTATCGTAATTATTTTATTTCATTTATTGACTATGCAGTATTATAAATTTTGTTACTAATACGATGATAAAAAAGTTTCTTGAAAAAAAATACACACACAACAAAAGTTTTTTACTGTCAACAAAATTTAAATTTTCAGGGAAATTAGACAATGATTACCTTAAGATATTATAACAACACAAACAACTACTGGATGTTACTTCCACGAAATAGCATAAGGAAATAGTAATGGTGAAGACAACGTTTGAGAAATTTCACCCAATTGATTTAAAGGCAAACAGTTATTTTGAAAAGTGTAGGTGAAACAAATGTTGTAACAGAAAAAGTTTTCATTTATCGAAGAATAAATACGTCAGCTGCTTAAGTACTTTAAAAGGATGGGCCTGAATTTCACTGTATTCATTAAAGGGTATACATGCTTCTTTAAGAAACTAACTATAATTAATTAATTTTTTAAATGGTAAGTTATAAAGTTAGAACACACAGGTTGTTGGAATGATTCTTTGGAGGTTTGAGCAACACATTTAATAATATTTTAGAGTTATGTAATGCATGAAAATCTATGATAAAATACAATTATGTGAAAGTTGTCTATGTTATACATTATCTTGCTAATTAAAAATCTGTGTCTTTTCTGAGCCTTGTTGAAGGTTTAAATTTTACATAAGTGAATAAAGAGAATTAGTATTTTAAAAACGGTTCCAATTTTGACATTTTTAATTAAAATTATAAAAAGAGTTTTTTTTTCTAAAAATTGAATTAGATTGCTTGATGAATTTTCCTTGTAGCATAGTAACATTTTAAAACCCATTATGTGTTAATACGTGTGTTAGTATATGTTAACTAATAATAATAAACCAATTTCATGTCACGAAATATTCTTTTTGCCTTATTAAAATATAAATCTGCCATTAATATTGATTGATGTTTTTTTACTAACTTTACATAACTTTTAATAGCTGCTGACATGTTTAGTCAGAACTTGTATAAGCTGATTTTCTACAGTTCAATGCAAAGCTTCCTTTCGTGGAAAAACTTTTCCAATGTTAAGATTTTAAGATATGAAAGAGGATTTTACTTTTATTTAAATATAGAATGGCTAATGGAAAATACTTACGATATTTGCAGTTCAGTCCATCCCTTTGATTGGGGATGATGTTTGGGCAGATGCAAGGTGACGCAGCTAAATAGGACTCAAAAACTGAAAATAGCGCAGCTATCAATGTCTAATTAGCTGGCAGGAATATTTCTGAAAAGGTTAAAACCCTGTGGATGATAATATTGAATTAACATAATGATGTTTAATAAACAATTCCGGTTTAGTATTCGAAGAAGGAGACATTTTAGTGCCTCAAAGTGCAGTTAGAAGGATTGCAATACAGGTTTCTTTTCTTAGTGTATAATTATATAAAGACATTTTTATTAGAATAGTACGTTTTATTGGCAATCAGAAAAACAAAAAGTTTACAACACTCAATATATTTACACTTATACTGCTAACAAAACAGACGGTAAACATACAAAAAAATTAAAACTGCATTCAATTTCGACCGGATATACCGATCATCCCAAAGAGAAAATTGGATATCATATCTTATTATTTAACTACCCTTAACATGGCTAGTAGTGTTATGGTGAACAAATGTGTGTTGCCAGCACGACCAGCCATAAACGCATATATTAAGTTGCATAATAGGACCCAGAACAAGGTCCTTGTTACTCTATCAAAACATGTTTGCATCTCATTAAACATGTCGTAGTTATATTTAAGGAAATATCGTAAATTTAAATACATTAAAATTCATTCTTAATACAGAATAAATTTGAATGTAAAGTATTTTTGTCAACTGTTTCCCTGCAAAATTTCTTGAATTAGTCAATTAATAGCTCTGCAATTTACTATGCAGTACTTAATAAACTAAGAATGTAGTACAACGTAAAGAAAACCCCTTTTTCTTACAAAACCATTGAAGTTATGAACTATAGATTACAATGAATACGATTTTTTTACTTTCCACCGAAATACTTTCAGTCTTAAATACTCTGAGTTTTGACATTTGAGTCAAACTAAAATCTCATTAGTTCTAATACTATCTTAATTATGGTAAAATTCAATAATGTAAATAGATTGGCCAAAACCGCTTGGTATATCAGATATTAAAAAAATATCTTAATATACTAGCAAAATACAACGGATATAATTATATCTAAGGGAAAGAAAATTTTAATAAAAATTACAACTTATAAAAAGCTTAGAAGTTTCCCTTTTAATTATTTGAACACCAAATAGCATTTATCAAAACAGTTAATCATCAACCCACGACGGGACGGAGCTAACGACAAAAGTTTTTTGAATGTATAAACTCACAGAATATCTGGCCCATCATTTGCTTTATATACTGAAGTTTGAAAAGTTTGCTTGCTTAGGTAATTTAAACAATAGTTTTTCTTGTTCTTTCAAATAATGCACAAATCAATCTTATCTACAAACAGCCATATTTCATATAATCTCATCGCACGTTTATAGACATGAAAGTTTCAAAGCAGTTTATAAATCATTGTTTGGAAAAGTAGTTTATTTTACGATAGATTTCGAGATATTTAACTGAATATAGAATAAAATTAAAAACATCATTTTGGTGACGGTCGATTTCTTAACAATTTGATGAAGTTTTGGCTCTCAGTTTTGTATAATACTTCATTGACTAAACTTTGATTACATAAGTGAAAAAAGTAAAATAATAAAAATGATCGAATAAAAACATTTGAACCTGTTATTAAATATACAATTATAAATACTAAGCTATGCACTAAAGTCGGGGTCATAGAACAGGCGTGTCAAGGTCAAGACTTTTATTAAGCCAGCTGATTTTTTCCCATTTAGCTACATGTTAAATTAATTTATTTAGCTTGACCTTCACCCGCCTGTTCTATTGCCCCCGACTATAGTTAATGTAGTAAATATATTACTAAATCAACACTTAATTTACGGCTAGGTTTAATTCTTCAGGGGCTTTAATATGGAGTCTCAGCAGGATCATTTGGCTGCACGTCAATCGAGATGACTGTAGTCTCCGACAGGTGAACTAGATATAAAAGCAATGGTGCAAATTTCTGTGATAACTGTGGTTGTCACCACCGAGTATATACACCGGATAAAAAGCATAAAAAACAACATTTAAATCTTTGTTACCTGCAAGTGTTGTGAACGCTATAGGAAACAACAATTGTTCAGGTTTGTGTTGGAGAATGTGTATATTAAGGAGTTAAAAAGTAAACAAGGGTAGAATTCACGGTTGCATGTTTACATTGATTGTTAATTGGTAATTTGATAATCATCAAACGGTTTATTACTGATAAATAATCAAAATGTAAAGTAATGGTGTCTTTACGATAAATATCGTACTTGTAGCAACACTGCTTTATCCAAAGCTTCATTAGCTGTGTAATAGTAAATATTTTAACTTGACTTCCGCTAATCAATTATCTTGTTGTACACATTATACAGTAGTTTTCATTTTCTGAGAATATCCATTCAATAAAAGTGTTAATTTATTGTATTATTATGTATTATGTATTATGTTAAATAAATGGTGGTATTATTCACACACAAAATAATACGTATAGTGATGATAATAAAACTAATAAACAGTTTTTTGCGTGATCGAGTTTTCTCGAGCACTCTTTTTGTGCATAGGTTTAATGTCTTCCGAAAAAAACCTAGAAAGAACTAGACCAGTAACCGATTAGTTTTCATATAGAATTATTCATTTATATTTTTTAAGATGGTAAGTATATTTTAAAATAGTACTGCAATTTTTGATGATCATAAATAACTACAAAATTAAAAGAAAGCAAACATATTCAACTATTTTGTTGATTTCAAATTATACAAAAATCCATGTTTACAGATAGAAAAAAAATCACAAGTTTAAATTATATAAACTATCATGTTTATAGATATAAATTAAGTCAAACATAGTGTTTCATGCAAGAATTAATCAAATGTGTTTAATATTGAACGAGATTTAGACATTGAAATATGAGACAAATGTGAGCTGGGTATTGTGCCATTAAAATACATTTGCATGAGAGTGATTGTCGAATGAAGAGGTTCTTTGGTGAGAGTCGACTTTGGGAGGGATAAAATATATTCAACAAAGAGATCCAAACGGTTCTCTTGGACTTAACTTACACAATGGAACGGATTTTGTAAAACGTGTTTTAAGCAAACCACGTTCTGTACAGGAAAGATAATGTTATTAATTTTGCAAAATTTGTTACATAACTTGGTTATAATTGCAATATCAAAAGAAATTTTAAGAATTTAGTTATAAAGTTGACTTAATTGTAAAGTTTTAAAGTGCGAAACATATTAAAGTATAAATTTAGTAAACACTTGATTATCAAGAGTTTCATTTTATTAATAACTATGTATAATTTACAGTATACGTAAAGTGGAGTGTTTCGGACATGTTGGACTCATATTACCGGCTTGAATAAGCATTACCACTAAATATTTTCTCTGATTATTGATTAATATACATATTTTTAATATCTTCCGACATTATTTGTAAAACAAATATCGCAAATTTCCTTTCAATTCCAATTCTATTTTACCTGTTCTCCAATAAAATCATATTAAATATTTATATTTTATACGTCCCTACTATACAGGGTGACTCTGAACTCTCTACCGACATCTTTAGGTATTATTCCTGGACCAAAGACAAGTAAAAATATCATATTTAACACTTCCAAAACTCCATAGTTACCCGTACAGCCGCCATTTTGTATTTTTAAAGAATATCTTTTTAATTTAAAAACGGCTTGACGTAGTATTTTGCAATTTGATGCAAACGATTATTTCAGTAAAGACCTAGGTGGAAAAAAATAATAAACTTTTTATCATTCATATTTTTAAAATGGCATCTGTTTGAAATCTTTAACCTTAAATTGCATGAGAACTACATAAGGTAGCAAAGTTTATGTTCTGATGTGATTTTTGGAAAATTTAATATAAAATCCAACGATGTAAAAATTATGAAAATCGGTTCATAAAAAAGCGAGATGAATGATTTTAATAGAAATAGTCACGCATCTCAGCGGGTTGTCGCGCGAAAAGCGCGGTCGCGGCGCCAGCTCAACAATGGATGACCTACCAAAACTCATCTCAGTGAAGCGGTAGGCCTACTACCATGACTAGCCTCAGATAAAACGCTTATTTATAAGCCATAAATAATAAATAATATTTATACATAATATTTATAAATAATATTATTTATGTACATAGTCGTATCGTTTTAAAATTAATTAGAGTGTAAAAATAAAAATAAATCCACCACTTTTTCAACTTACAACATGAAATGAAAGCGCAGGAAAGCTTTTTGACGCTGTTATTGCTTAGAAATAGCATACAAATCATATAAATTATAATAACGACCTGAAACTAGCTTTGTTAATGTTTTGTGGAATGGTAATAACTCAATTTTCAGAATAAACTTCTGATTTAATTGAGATAAATGTACAAAATCCTTTTTTTAATCGTTTTGTAAAAACATATTACGATGATAGTTTTATAATTTTTCTGATTAAAATTGGGAACAATTAACATAATGTATTTACTTATCCTCAATGCGTTTAGTTTTCAATTTTGCTACGGATGATTGAGTTTTATATGGATAAAATAAACCGGATGTAAAAAAAATAATAAAAAATTATTAATTTTATTTTTGTATAAACATTTTATGAAGAGGATTATACAAATATTTACAAATATATGAGTAATACACATATTCTCAAGTTTTTCTGGATTTAAGTATTATATAAAAAAAATTCAATATAGCTCCCACTAATGGCAAAAAGTTTGTCAATGGGGTTAACTACTCTGAACAAGTCCTATTTCTATCCGTGATATTGCTGAGGACTGCATTGGTTTTCAGTCTCAGTTCTCAAACATTGAAGACTTTGGACTTTTAAATATGTCTTTGATAAAGCTTTAAATGAAATAATTACAGTGTGTTAGGTTCGGTGACCGTGCAGGGAACGGAATGGCACCGCCACGCACAATACATAGTTTTCTGCAACTTCACCTGGGAGCGTAGGCCCCTTTACCTTTACCCAACATTACTGTTAATGCTCTAAGTCAATCTTACTAGGATCGGATGAGGTTCCTTCATGAAAGATATCGATCAAAGTTTGTTCTTAATCTTTTTTTGTGACAAATTATCATATTTTGTTTCAATGTACCACTAAAAAAAAAATCTTTTGCGCGATCATAACCTTATTGTAAGTTATATATATTAAAATTTAAAGCTTTAAGCGACAATATTGGTTCTGATTGTACACTCAAAAAATTCTCTTGAAAAAAAATCAAGAGTTCCTCTTTTGTGTGGCATTTTCAAAATTGATCTATTTTTGCTAAACAAATTTTACCAAAATTAAAATTTGATCAGTTTTATTGGGACGGTATTTAAAATGAAATAAGTTGCGATATTTACTATTTTTTCAGTAAACAATAATAGATGTTTATTTTACTTTAGTTTAGAGGTAATTTAATTGAATAGTAATTTAACAGTAATTTATACAGTTGTATTTCTTGTGTAAAAATAACAGTTTCCATTACACTGTAAAAATTAGTTTATTTAAAACAAATGATTAATATATCTAATAACTACCGACCGGTAATGCCCTGAAATTGATTAAATGTTTTCAAATTAAATACTTGAAATAATATAAATCAATCAGAACATTCTAACTGTAATTTTGGTTATCAAACGACTAATTTAGCATTTTTTATAATCAAATTCCTCGATGTGAATAACCGAATAAAATGTATCTCAAACAAGATATGCATATCGAAGATGTGGATATCGGAAAAATAGGCTAGTTTTCAATTACTATGTATTGTATCTATTATCTAATACCTTAAACTTAGTAATACAGATTTTATGATATTTTAAAAATAATTATCAATAACCCGAGTTTTTATATTGCAATGAGTTATAAATAGTACAAGAAGTATCGAGATGCGTAACATCAAAGCCTAGCCGAAGTAATGTGCAAAACAGTTCCAGGTAGTGTCCTCGGAGATAAGGGGGTATTTTAGCCGGTAGTTCGTAGGACAACTACCGAGAGGACAAAGTGAGCCTCTCAGTGTGCGTAAATGCATTTTGACCTCCTTCCCACAAAAAAATAAAATAAAATAAAAAATAAAAAAATATTATTATTATTATTATCATTATTGTTATTATTATTATTATTATTAATAATAAATAATAAGTATTCACTTGTTAAAAAGTACATATGAATATGTTAGGAAATTTCCAGATCAGTATTGTAGTGTACAATTAGAAAAAGGTAATTTTTACCTTCTCACTATCAATACGAATTGATTAAACAATCGGATCTTATTGCTAAATATTATCATTTCCCTCCAGGATTTTTAGCAAAGAGATTTTCCATTAGACAATCGTTCTCATGCAAATGTATTCTAATAGCATAATCCCAAACTCGGATTTCACTAATGTTCAGACTAAAGTCCCAATCCCTTTCTGATCAAATGCAGTATTGTCAATGTAGGACTTTTGTATTTAATGTTATTTTAATATTTTGGGTCGGTTTTCGAAGTTGTTAATAATATATCACAAAACTATTTATGTAGATACGCATTAAAAAAATGGTAAAAATTCTGTCTAGGAATAATTTAAATTTACATTTATTTCAATGTAATATTAATTATTTGTAATTGATATTTTTTGGCAGTGGTCATGTGACCATAAACAAATCTCAATTAATGTAAGTCAAGATGTTTGTATGTATGAATGTTGAATGTTAGTATGAAAATATAAAAAGGAAAAACAAAGTTCCATACATGACAGTCGGTACACATTCCTGCTCAAAAAGCCACAAATAATATCTCTTAAATTTTGTAAATTAAGTCAACCTCATAAGGTGAACAATTGCAATTGACAACAATCTAAAACTTTTGTAAACACGCATGATATGTCTCAGAAATTTTAGAAATTCCCATTGACCTCTTTGAAAACTATACTGTAGTTGCATAAGCAATAACTTGTTGTTAACAACAACTGAACAAGTTATAATCCATTCCCTAAAGCCATTGGAATAAGGTACGTTTTTGTAATTATTGAGGACAACGTCTTGAAAACATCGTCTATAAAGTATTTGTGTATATTTATTATGTACATATTTATTATGTGTATATATATATTATGTATTTGTAAAGTGTATTTTCACTTCAATTTATTTTTATTTTTCTAAAATCTTATCCTTTATATGGGTTTACAAAAAGTTATGATTGTAAACTGAGTTTTTCTGTTACCGACGTTTAGCCTAAGAAGAAATAAGAGAGACATGTCAAAAAAATATTAAATTTATTCTATAAACTGTAAAATATACATAGTCGTGTTTACGTTTTATTAATAGATTTTACATTAGAATTAACATTTGGTATAGTGTTAACATATACATAATATGTAAAAGATTGTTAATGCTGATGAAGGGCTGTGAAAAAAATTAGGTTGGGGGAAAATGAGTAACACATACTTTCATCGATCTCAAAGTAAACTGTACTTGTGATAAATAATTTAAAATGTTTAATCGGCTCTATTACTCTATTTAAATTATTATATACTTTCAAAATATTGGTATTTTGAACTAACGATGGTTATAACGTATATGTAGCTAAGTAGTTATAGTGGAAGGTAAAACTTAATTTTTAACAATATTTCTGTTTTAAAACATACGTGAGTAAGAACTTTGAGTATGTTTTAGTGAATATTAAAATTGCAAAATACTAACGTGCCTACCAAATAGAATAAACTGAGCTTAATAGAAGCCTACAGTTTCATTAAGGAAAGTGGTATGGGTGGTGAAAAGGGTTTCAAAGCCTAAAATCTCTCTTTAATATCTACCTATGCTAATCAGGTAAACCCTTAGGTTCATACGTTAAAAAATAACAAAAAATAGCTAATTAAGAGCAAAAATGTGTCATGTTTTTAAATCTAAAAAAATGGAAGATTATAGGTGGAAGTTATACTAATCAATGTTAAGAATGAGTAAAAATAAAATACAACAGTATTAAAATATCTAAAAGATAATGGCTAAACCTTATGTGTTTGATAAATTGATTATGTAATTTTGTAATTTGGTTAAAACAAACATTTACACTTAAGAATAAAAAACTTAAATAATTCTTTAATTAATAAATAAATACCCATATTTCTTATACTATACAGGGTGTCCAGCTTCAATCTTTACAAACTTTTCCAGGTTATTGCCCACGTCAAAATAAGCAAAAAAGTTCCTATAAACATATGTCCTAAAATGCTTCGTTAACCCGCTAGCCACAATTTTGTTTTTTACACTAAATAATTTTTATTTCCGTAACGGATCATTGTATTGAATTAATATTTGGCATGAACCTTCACTATAACAATACCCATTTTCAGTAAAAAATTTATTTTTTTCCAATGTGTATTTTCAAAATGGCGGCCATTTAAAAATTTTAAACTCAAATATCTCAAAAACGGTAAATTTTATAAAAATGTTACAAGAGACAAAAAAGTTGAGAAATTAAATTATCTAAACATTAATACCAAGTTTGTAAGGATCCAACAACAAATAACAGAGTTATTGAGATTTTTCTCTTATAATAACCTAAATTGGCATTAATCATAGTGCAAAATCAGTGTTTTTCTGCAGGAAAACCACGATAACTCCTTTATTTGTTGTTGGATCCTTACAAACTTGGTACCAATGTTAAGATAATTTAATTTGTCAACTTTTTTGTCTCTTGTAACATTTTTATAAAATTTACCGTTTTTGAGATATTTGAGTTTAAAATTTTTAAATGGCCGCCATTTTTAAAATACACATTGGAAAAAAATAATTTTTTTATTGAAAATGGGTATTGTTATAGTGAAGGTTAATGCCAAATATTAACTTAATACAATGATCCGTTACGGAAATAAAAATTATTTAGTGTAAAAAATAAAATGGCGGCTAGAGGGTTAACAAAGCATTTTAGGACATATGTTTATAGGAACTTTTTTGCTTATTTTGACGTGGGAAATAACCTGGAAAAGTTTGTAAAGGTTGAAGCTGGACACCCTGTATATTTCTGGACCCTCTGTCAGGTAATATTTCTAACTATAGCGCGAAGTAGTTTGGTGACGTCGCTGGTGAAGCTGTAATAAATGATACAGTTTTGATAGTTTTCTTGTTTCTCTAAATCCAATATAATGTCGTTACTTCTTGTTTAGGATTCTTGAATGTGGATTAAAATTGATTATGGTAGTGGTAGGAAGTCATATATAGCGGGTTATAATTTGGTTTTAGGCTATTTTCTACATGCTTATCCATGTGCTTTCAAAATTAAATATTAAAGTGGTAAACATAGACCAAACTATTTTCGATTGTCTGTTTCACTAAACTGTCATTATAAGAAATAAACACAAGATTGCGTCATTAACATTAGAAAAGATTTTAAACATTAATCATTAGTTTCTTCACAATCTGAAAAAAGGCTTGTTCATGTTAGACCTTATAATCACCCTGTTATTTATAGTAAAACAAAATAAAAGATTGTGGCACAAATAAAGTGGGGTTATTATGGGCAGTTATGCTGAAACTGTGCTGTGCTGTGGCATGTTTTAATATTATAATTTGAATTTTGGCCAATAATGGAGACTCTTTTTCAAGTACTCTCTTGAAATTGAAACTTTTTTTTCACATAAAATAGGTGGGATTTTTTACCTTTACAATTTGGTCTTACAATTATTTATAATTTTTATACGGTAGTTTTAACCGTAATAATTTGTACGAATGAGGCTCAAGCTCACCAAAAAACCCTAAGGCCCATCTACTAAAAGAACACAATTGATATATTGCAAATAGATTGCATATAAAAATAATTCTCTACAGTAAATAATTTTATTTGAAATGCAAAATATTTTGAAACTTTTTTAATGATCCACAATCATTCAAAAGGCAGTAAAATACTTTTAAATGGTGCGTTTGTTTAAAACTATATATTATGTGTTAGTCGTTTTTCTCAGAAAGTTCTTACACTCCAAACTGGATTTTTAACTAAGAGCTTCAGTATTGAACGATCATTCTCATGCAAATGTATTCTAATGGAGTAATCCGAACACAGATTTCAGTAATGTTTGGAGTGAAATTCTAGAGGTTTTATTTACTTGTTTGTTGTTTGATACTTATTGAAAAAGGGATATATTATTTATATAGTTCTACTATGGATTCCAAAGCCCTCGTAAAAATTAATGCACCTGGGTTTCAATAACTAAATATAAAAGAAATTTCTTAGTTGAATCGTCTATACAGCACTACCTTCAATCAGGACACAATAATAAAGTTGAAAATATCCTTGATTTTAAAATCATGAGGATTTTAGAAATTATTTACCTTCCCCAAACACCCAACCCATTTGGATTTTGTTTTTAAAAAACAATCACTTGATTGTCAATTCTATTACAGCAGTTTTACCATATACTTTTATGCCGATTTTTCTCCTTAAGTGAAAGGAGCCTTTTAGCTAAATAAAACTCGTTGTATAAAAAAATCTCCGAACATTTATTCAATTCGAAACTGAAAATTTATAAAATTTTGTTGTTGTTAGGCTATCATGTTTGTGACTCCTTGCACTAAAAAACTTTCTACAGTTTACCCTGTTTAAATCTCAGAACTTCTTGTACTGAAAATAGTTATATACTGTCTTATATATATATATATACACATATACATATATACATATATGTATATATATATTTATATATACTGTCTTATATATACTTTATATACTGTCTTATCTGCGGGAGTTGGAAATGTAATCAACATTTTATTTAGCTTTTTTAATAAAAATTTTAACAGTTATTTTTTAATTCGCCTGAAAATATCTGATAAGTATCAAGAATTCAAACCATGGTTTGAATATTGTTTGAATTGCTGGAGCCAATTACTAAAAAGTATAAAAAAATAATTGATTAAATCATAAATGAGTTTTTGTTGTACTTTATGCATATGGACATGATTTTTTCAATAAATGAAAATAAAGAGATTCAATTTGGCGATACAACAGAAAATAACTCATAAAAATGATAAAATCAGCTGATTACTCTAAAAGTTAAGCAAACCTACATGTTAAAGTTATAATGATCAGCTAGTACACTAATATTATTAAAGGTGGATAGAATACTTAATATTTCATTTATTGCCCCTAAATACGGAGCAGTGTGAGCTGTGAGGTTGGAGTTTCCACTTTGAACATGAGTTTTAAAGATTTTAAAGAAGTATTAACGATATATCAACAAATATTGAAAGGGATATTAGTTTAAAATGATTTTGTTTTGATAATAATAGTTTTTTTAGCTCGACAGGACACACAAGGTGACTGAGATTGTTAACCCCTCTTTAAATGCTTGTGAACCTTGAAAACAATGTTGAAAATAAAAGTAGATTTGATTTATTTTGAAATAATGTTAATATTAAACTTTCAATATGATAGGATGAGTTTTCTATGTATTTGGAAACCATAGGAATGCCACACACTGCACAAGACACCAATGAAAGCTATAAACTTCCAGTTCATGAAACAAGGAGCAAAATGGGGTTGAGGAGCCAACTGTAATCCAAATACTAACCCGGTTTATATCCAGTATCAAAATGAGGACACCGAATAGTTTTAATCTTTAACATATTATCACCCTGCTCTAGTGCCTTTTGCACAAACATTACTGTAATAAAATTTTATATACCACTCTCAGTATTCAAAAATGTAATATTCAAACAAGGAAAGCCAACATAAAATCTCATATTCTTGGTTGGTCGTTTTACAAATTATTTTAAATGATTTATCATCATACCCCCCCCCCCCCCAGGCCCTTATAATATGTCCCCAGGCCAGGAATTTAGACGTTAAACAAATATAAATTACTGCATTAAATAAAAATAAAACCAACTGGTAAAGAAAATCTATGTATCTTATATGAAAACCAATTTTCTGTCTGTGCATACAATTAAAACCCTGATCGATCGAACAAACAAATGTCTTCGCCTGGGGTGTTAATTAAAACACCGAAAGCAAATTTACAGAATGCTGAACTGTATATTGCATGCTGTAATCAACTGGTTTGTATGATGCAATATAATAAAATCAAGTAAAAATTTTTTTAAGTTTCAGTACACAGTTATAATTATTGCATTCATGCATACAAATATTAAATAAATATATTTCACTGAAATTTTAAAATATTATTAAAAAGTCTTTTGAAATTTTTGTTTGAAAGGCGAAATGTGTGAATATAAATCTGTTAAAAAAGTTATGAATATTATGAATGCGAAAATAGTTCTTTTTGATGATTCGATAATCGACCTTTAGTCATTGAGCTATTAATTAATGAACCTGACAATTGAAATATCTGTTGTTTGTCAGTAACAAAGCTACATCTCATCTGATCCATCACACTCACCCTTCAGTCATACTCACCATATAATACGCACCACAGAGTGCGTCGGCGTTTCAATTAAAGTACTTAAAGCAGTGGCGTAACTGATTTTTACGGGCCCCCCTGCAAACTTTTTTTCGGGCCCCCTCCGATAGGTCCGGTCACCGGTTATCTCTGTTTCCCACCAGTAAATCAGTGTCAACCAATGGTTAAGGTGGTGGTAGAGTAGTGTGTTTTGGTCACTTTTAAAACCGGCCACGTGCCCACCGGGCCACGTGCCGCGGCAGCTGGCGCCAGCTGCCATGTCACATAGCTTCCGGTGGGGGTTAGAGGGTATATATGAGATGCTGTAGTTATATTTTATGCCATATAGGTTGGGGTGGAGATGGTGATAGTGTTGGCGTTAGGGTGAAGTGAATTTGCGCATAAAATTAAAATTAAAAGTTAGTTCAAAATTGAAATTCGTCGGTGTTAACGAAACTCTAACAGTTGAAGAAAAATTAAGAGTTAGTTCAAAATTGAAATTCAAACTTATAACTGAGATGCGGAAAATATGTCAAGGTCATCCAGAGTAAGTTTTAAAAAATTCTATCCAACTATCACCAGAAATAGTTTTAAGTTGAAGTAGTTGGTGATAGCGGGATAATTGATTCGTGCCATGGGAGAGGTGTTTATCGTTTGAAAGTTGGCGATCGAATGAGAAGCGCCGCCTAGGGAGAGGGCTTATAAAACGGCAACCTTCCCCCACCACCCCTTCCCCCACTCCTTTAGATCAATAACCGGTCGCCGACTCTATGTGGTAAAACTGAACCAGACATGGCGGCCGCCATGGATAAGTCTAACCTCAAATATTAGCTCAGCTGAACAGAATAGAGAAGGATGAAGTAGGAATTGTGGTTAGAGCACTTATATAAGGAATAGTGGGGGTAAAATAAAAAAACTTGTTGAACACAGTCGATAGGTGTAACAAGTTCAAAGTTGTTGAATTGTAACATAGAATGCAAAATGTTGTAAATAACATTATCATCAACATTAACCTGCGAAGTCTTTGAGTATAATGGGTTAAAACTGTACTTCTTCCTAACTCTATTTAAATTAGTTCTACACTTTGAAATTGAAGGTTTAGAAGTACTTCGTAATATGTGTTGTGTTCGCAAAAGCTTTAATTTTAAACATTGTGCAGTCATCATAACCGATGTGTTAAGTTCAGAAGTTAAAATAAGACTGAGATATAAAATGAAGTGTAAAAGAAATTGAAACAGAAAGCCAGAGTAGTAATTTTATAGGTTAGAATTTACGAAGGCTATTCCATGGATAATTCTAACCTCAAACCTAGTAAGTGAAGTAGTCATAACATAAAACTAACGAGAGATGATGACCGAGCGGATGCGAGGCAATGAATGTTTGTAGCGCGATAAACTACCCACCTTTATAGAGGCAATAACTCCAGCCAGATGGCGGCAGATGGCAAGCAAATGACTGGTTGACCGACTTTCACCTGAGTAGTAAGAGAAGTAGGGTTCTGTGTCTATCCCTACTCCTTGGGGTCAATGACCGACCGGAAAGGTCAATGACCTCCCCCCCCCCCCCCGAAAAAATGGAGCCCCCCCCCCCCGAAAAAATGGAGCCCCCCCCCCCCCTTCCCCCACTCCTTCCCCCACTCCTCCAGTTCAATGGCCGGTCACTACCGGTTGTTGACTTTATGTGGTGAAACCAGACTAAATATGGCAGCTGCCATGGATAATTCTAACCTCAAACCTGCTGCGCATGCAACGAGTTCTCCGGATCGGAATAGTGACTATGCTATTGCGCATGCGCCTAGTCCTGTATTACTCACTTTAGCGCTACTGCACATGGATAATTCTAACCTCAAACCTTGGTTTTGCGTTGCTGTGCATATGCTGCTCCCCACTCCTTCGCCTTCCTTTTACACTGCTGCGAACTGGACTGGATTGAACACTGTACTGGAGTGAAACAACTTCCCCCACTACTCGAGAATCCGAGGAGCAATACGAGCCTGATCTTAGCGTCAGTCGTCAACAAACTTTCATAGCGAAAGGTTGTTGGCGACTCAGCAAGAGGTTTCAAATATATAGTAGGCCTATATATATTTGAACTTCTTCTACTACGTTGCGTTTTTTAATGCAATGTGGTATGTGTGTGTGTGTGTTTAGTTTTAAGTTGTATTTAATTTAAGAAATAATTTGCGCATTGCGATGTTAGTTATAAGTTGGGTTTAGCATTAAGGTGTATTAATTTTAAGAGGTGTTTAGCATTAAGGTGTATTAATTTTAAGAATAATGAAGGTATTTGGTTGTGTTGAATTATTTGGTTTTTAATAATGATGTGTTGTTAGTTTTAAGTGTTGATATTAATAATTTATGTCGTTGTTTTGCCTTTCAGCTAGATGTTAGGGGGTAGATTAACTGTAAATTCAGAAGTTCAGTTGAACTTCACTTAGAAGGGGTGGGACATCCGCAAAATGCGGACTAGGTTTTTGCATTTTTGTTTAGGAATATAATGGGTGGGATTAGTTTGGGTGGGGTTAGAGTTGCGTTTCTGCATTAGGTGTTCCAGTTTCCCTTGGAATTCATGGTTACGGTAGACCCGGACCGGACCGTTACGGTAGACCCGGACGGTCCAAACAAAATTGCGTCGATGTCCCTTGCAGAACGTAACTAGTGGGTTGGGAGTGGGAACCGTTAGGCAAACAGGGTGGTGGGAACAGTATTACTGTTCCCATCACCTTGGATCATTATAAATCTTGAATGACCTTGACCCACTTTTGGAAGGGTCAATGACCCCCCCCCCCCCCCCCCGAAAAAATGGAGTCGATTCCCCCCCCCCCTCCCCCCCCCCGAAAAATGGAGTCGATTCCCCCCCCCCCCCTACCCCCACTCCTTCCCCCACTCCTTCCCCCACTCCTTCCCCCACTACTCCGGGTGAACGACCGGTCATGACCTGAAAAATTAAAATGGCTATAGCTTGATAACGGATTGACGGATTTGGACAAGCGATACATCATTGAAAAGGTCTATGTAAGACAAACATTTTGGTAAAAGAAGAATTTGGTTATCTTATTTTAGTCAAAAGTTATGCGAATTATTTTAAATAAATACCTTCTCTTTTCCCTTTTCCCCCACCTCCCAGGTCAATAATCAGTCTTGGCCAGCTGCTACCCCTCTCATTTGCATATTGTTATAAAAGACGCACCGACTGCGGCTAACATTTCATTCTGATTCCAGACGTTACGCTGCGAACTTGGAGCCACAACCATGTCATCTCTGCCAACTACAACTTCTACTTTAACTTCTACTTCAACTTCTACTACGGCTGTTACTGCACCAAAGAAAACTCTTCGTCTGAAAAATCCTCCTGACTGGTACAAGAAGCAACTTGGATCCCAACCTTCAACTTCTGGCACTATTCTTCCGCCTATCAAGACTTCTAAACTTCGAAGCATTTTTTCACCGCCTTCGCCTTCTACTTCGCTTTCAAACGACTCCACACCGCCATCAACCATCATGCCGCCTCCACAGAAGCCAGCTCCCCGTCTCAATACCCCTTCATTTGAAACTTTGCTTCATAGTCTTAGTACACCTATCATTCCACTGTCACCATTGCCTCCTACCCCACCACTTACTATGCCTGAAGACCACACCTATCATAAAACTAAATCCACTAAGCCTACTCCCAAACCTGCTCCTAAGCCTGCTCCTTCAGAGCAATTTCAATTATTACAAGAAGAGCGTCGTAGGGCATTTAGCCGTCCCACTACTTGCCCTGAAGTGCTCACTAGGGGAATTAAGAAAGGATCAGCTTGTGGGAGGAAATGTGTTAAAAATGAAAGTTTTTGCCGTGTACATATCGTGAAACATATTTCTGAACCACAACTGACAGAAATCCCCACCGTTGAAGACGATCCTAAAATAATATCCGTCAGAGGAGAGAGGCTTAAGAAAGGTTTGAAATATTTTTTTCTAAGTGTTGTTGACCACCAACACATTTTGGCAAAATGTAACGGCTTAAAATATAAAATTAGAGTTTGTGAGAATTTGTGTAAAGAGAAGAGATTTAACACTTTAGATTCTCAAGACTTTCTCCTCAGGGATAAAAAGGATCGTATTACAAGGTGGGGGCGTAAACAGTAAATTCACTTAGTTTTTTCCAAATTGTTGCTAAAAAAATAATGGGGGAGAAACACAATGCGTTATAGCGTTGTGTTTCTCCCCCATTATTTTTTAACACTCTAAGTCTCGTGACCTACTAACCTACTTCCATCCAAGTAGTAAGAAAAGTACTTCCCCCCACTCCTTTGGGTCGATGACTGGTCACGGTCAGCTCCTACCCCTCATTTGCATACTATTATAAAAGCGGAGCGAGCGTTGGTCACCCCTTCATTTTTCTTCTACACGCCGCTCTTGTCGTTTCGTCTCTGCTGTTTACAATATTTCTTGCTTCAAAATGCCTCCTCATCTGAATGAAAATTTCAATTTTTCCGAAATTTCTGATGTTTTTGAAGAATCTGAAGACACTTTAAGTAATGACAGTGAAAGTGAAGATGATGAGGACGATGATGATTATACTGTTGAACTTAGTGAAGAACGTAAAGTCATAGCAATTGATCCACAATTTCCATTTGATACAATAGAAAAGTTTATGGCTGAAGCTAATAAATGGTTGGACTCAGGATGTTATGTACGAATTGACTCTTTTATATTGTATGGTGATAGTCATTCTTTCCTTGTCACACCAAATGACAGAGACCGCATGTTGCAGTGGGCACAATCTATGATGGAGTGCTATGAACAAGGTGTGGACACTGGCGGCTATTTTCTTGCACAACTAGTGTAATAACAAAATTACCCTTCCCCCACCCTACACCTTATCCCTTTCAAATCCTATAAAGAAGGGGGAAAGGAGTGGGGATTATAAAATGGTGGGGGAATGTGTATAAATGCAGGTTGTTTGAAGAGACTTTTATTATTGTGGCTTTAGCAGAAACAACATGGAGTTTAAATCTTCAGCAAAAATAAGGAACAACATAATAAAGAGAGAAATTCGCAAGAAAGAAAAGATTGAACTTATAAAATTACAACTTATAATTCCTTCCATTGAAATTGGATGTAGCAAAATGAAGACTTTGGTGAAAACTAACGAATATTTGCTAAAAACAATCGAAGAGTTGAAGAGCAAGAATGGACATTCTACATAGTAAAATTTGAACATTTTAATATAAATAAGTAAACCCAAAAAAGTAGATGTAGAATAGAGAGCGAGGAATAGATCACTTTGTGGTAATGGACTAACATGCCACTTAGTGCTCTATTCCTCGTTCTCGCGTTAAATTGGATTACCTTGACCTATTTGTTCGACTGTTAGAATTTGGTTAACACTGTTGAATTTCAGTTTTGAACTAACGTTTATTTTTGTTCAACTGTAAGAGTTTTTTTTTTAATACTGTCGAATTTTAGTTTTGAACTAACTTTTAATTTATGCGAATTTTTAGTTTAACTTTAGTTAATTTATGCACAAATTTAGTTTAACCAAGTGTCTATGCTGTAGCCATTTTCACCTAAAAGTAACTACAATTAGTTGGGTGGGGGAAAGTTCGTTAAAGCTTGAATATAAAGAAGTATATACTAAAACTCCAATGGGAATAAAGAACACGAATGAACAATTAGTTTGTGGAAGGTTAATATTTTTGTTCAAAATGTTTGATTTCCTTGGATAGTGAAGAAGATGAAATAGTGGTGGGGGAACCGTTATAAAAGGAGGAACATGAGAGCCCATTTCATTTCTTGGTGAAATTTCGAAGAGTAAACATCTCAACATGTATTGTTGCGATAAATGTTCGGAATCGTTTCACGATGAAATTCTATTAGACTGTCATAAAGAACTAATTCACAACAACCCAGAAGAAAAACAAGAACAAGAACAACAAGAACAACAAGAACAAGAACAACAAGAAGAACAAGAAGAACAAGAAGAACAAGAAGAACAAGAAGAACAAGATGAAATAACTGCAACATCTTCAACTACTTTACCGAATCTACAAGTATTTGCATTACCCGGTAAAGTAGTAATGCATCATAAGATTCAAAATGAAAACTTGAAGCTAGAAGAATTTATTAGAGAAGCAAAACCAATCATCAGTAAAACTTTAAAAGAAGAATTGAAAAGATTGAACTTTCTTAAATTTGGTTTACTACTAGAAGCTATGTTTATAAATGTACAAGAAGAATTATCACCAAGAGGATTCATAACAAAAAACCGAACCATTATGGAAAGTTCAAACATTGATTCAATAGTAGAAAACTGTATAGAAGAAATATTAACAAAAATTCAGGAACACGAAGGAAGAGGATCCGGATGGAGTCTTACAAGTATTGAAGTATTAGATATAAGAGTTCATAAACATGGATATGGACTAATGGGATCTAGTTACATTCCTTTGCCCAAAAGAATTAAGGATACAAGATCATGTATTAATGTGAAAAATCAAGATAATGAATGTTTTAGATATGCGATGACATCTAAGTTTGTACCAAATCATTTCGATAAACCTAACCAACACTATGAAAATCAAAGACATAGGTACAATTTTCAAGGAATTACTTACCCTGTATCACTGAAAGATATATCAAAATTTGAGAAGAAAAATCCTGGTACATCTATCAATGTTTTTGCATTAGATAGTTCAAACAAAGTGTATCCTTTACGTGTTGTAAAAGAAGAGCTACCAGATCATACGGATTTACTACTACTAACGCGAGGAGATGTGTCTCACTATGTGTACATTAAGAAATTCGACTCTCTTGTTAACAAGCAGCTTTCTAAAGCTCGACACAGAAAGATAATTTGCAAGAGATGTTTTAATTTTCAACGAGAAGGAAGACAAGGAAGAGAATGGTTACAAGAGCACAAAAGGCTATGTAACAATAATTATGAAGCAAAGATTAATTTACCTTCGGAAAACAGAGCATTTGTTACATTTCAAAAGGTTCATCATCAATACCGTATCCCTATAGTTGTATATGCGGACTTTGAATCAACACTAATTCCTATAGAAGATGAAAATTGTGAAGCTAGAAAAAGTGTCAAATATCAAATGCACAAACCAAATAGTTTTTGTTTAATGGTTAAATCAACATTATCAGAAGAACATTTAAACAGATATGGATTAACTTCAGAACCTCTAGTATATCGTGGTGAAAATGTAGAAAAAATATTTCTTGATCACTTATATTCAATAGCTGGAAATGCACAAAGATTATATACAAATATTGTACCAATGAAACCGATGGAGGAAGAAGAAGAAATTCAACATGAAAATGCAACTCGATGTTTCTTATGCAAAAATGATTTTACTATTGAGAATTATAAAGTTAAAGATCACGATCACCTCACAGGTTATTACAGGGGTGCTGCTTGTAATAAATGCAACTTGAGCTATCGTTTACCACTATTTATTCCTGTGGTTCTGCATAACCTCAGTGGGTACGATGCTCATTTTATAATACCTGAACTAGGAAGAGACGACGGTAAAATCGATGTGTTAGCTGAAACTTCAGAGAAGTTCATAAGTTTTTCCAAAGAAGTTGGAAACATGAAACTAAGATTCTTGGACTCCTACAGATTTATGCCGTCGAGTTTATCCAAACTTTCAGAAAATTTAAGGAAACAAGATTTCATCGAAACAAAGAAGATTGTAAATAACGACAAACTGGATTTGGTACTTCGGAAAGGTGTGTTTCCATATGATTACATAGACAGTTTAGAAAGATTTAATGAAACATCACTTCCGGCTAAAGAAGAATTCAAAAGTAAACTTTATGACATGGACATATCTCAAGAGGACTATGATCATGCATGTAAAGTATGGAACGATTTAGGATTTAGAACATTGGGAGAATATTCAGATTTTTATGTTAAATTGGATGTAACTTTACTATGTGATATAATGGAAGAATTTAGAAATACATGTTTTGCGGCATATGGATTGGACCCTCTTCATTCGTACACTTCACCTGGATTAGCATGGCAAGCTATGTTGAAAGAAACAAATTGTAAAATACAACTTCTTACTGATATAGATATGGTTATGATGTTAGAGTCAGGAGTTCGAGGGGGATTGACGCAAAGCGTTACACGACATTTCAAGGCGAACAACAAGTATCTGCCCGATTATGATGCATCAAAACCAACAACATTCCTAGGTTATTTCGATGCAAATAACTTATACGGATGGGCAATGTCGAATCCCCTTCCATATGATAATTTTAAATGGATAGATCCAGAATCGATTGGAAACATAATGGATATACCGAAGCATGGTGAAACTGGTTACATTTTTGATGTTAATTTTGAATATCCTGAACATCTTCATGATCAACATTATGATTTACCACTTCTTCCGAAGACTGAAATTTCCCCTACTGGAAGATGGCCAAAATTAATGATGACTTTAACCGACAAGTCTCGATATGTTGGACACTACTGGATGATACAACAAGCTTTAGACTTAGGATTGAGAATTACAAAAATTAATCGAGTACTACAATTTTCTCAATCTTGTTGGTTAAAACCTTACATCGACAACAACACAAGAAGAAGAGCCACCGCTACATCAAGTTTTCAAAAAGATTTTTTCAAATTAATGAATAACGCAATATTTGGCAAGACTTTGGAAAACAAAAGGAAACATAAGGATATCAAATTGGTAACTGATCCAGTAAAATTACAGAAATTGGTGCAACAACCAAACTTTGGTTCATCTATAATTATTAATGAAAATCTAGTTGTTATTTCCATGAACAAGAAGTCAGTTACAATGGATCGTCCTTTGTATCTTGGAATGTCAATCTTGGATATTTCAAAAACACATATGTACGAGTTTCATTATAAGAAGATGGTTAACTATTATGGAAGAGAGAACATTGGTATTGCATATATGGACACGGATGCACTAATTTACTGGATTAAAACAAATGACATGTATGAAGATCTACGCACCTTTATATATAAAGATGATTTCGACTTTTCCGATTATCCTAAGGATCATCCAAATTACGACTATGACAGAAATAAGAAAGTATTGGGAAAATTTAAAGATGAAACAAATGGTGTGCCGATGATGGAAATTGTAGCATTAATGTCCAAACTGTATTCATTTCAACTGTACATAAACGAGAGGAACGAACATCAAGTCACGAAGAAGGCCAAAGGAATAAAAACTTCTTTCCTGAAAAAGAACGTACAGTTTGAACATTATAAAAGATGTTTGTTTGAAAATGTTGAAACAACTGCAACGTTCAACACTATTAGAAGTTATAATCATCAACTTTTTAGTGTCAAACAAACAAAGTGGGCATTAAGCTACAAAGATGACAAGCGCCATATTTTAGAAGATAAAATTAATACTTTACCATTCGGCCACTACTCTCTAAACCCTATCGACCAGTAAACCTATTCTTCGTCCTCTACCTTCTTCCTTTTTCCTTTCCGTAAAGAAGAGGGGACATGGCAAGCCCAATGCCATGTTCCCTCTTTTTTACACTAATAGGAAATGGCCTTGACCTATATTCAAACTATATAAATGAGAATTAACTATTCTATGGGTCAGTATTTTTACAAGCGGTGTACAAGCAACATCTGAAGATGGAAAGTGTGAAGGACAAGATTGTAAATGAACTACATAAACCAGCAAGAAGAAGATTTCCAAGAAGAAGTACAATCATTAAAGGAATGAATGATCTTTATCAAGCTGATCTCATTGAAATGATACCGCACAGTAAAATAAATAAAGGATTTAAATATATTTTAACAATTATAGACTGTTTTACTAAAATAGCTGACGCTTTACCATTGAAGGATAAGACTGGTAAAAGTGTTACAAAAGCTATGGAAACCATAATACAAAGAAATAAATTTAAAATTAAACATCTACAGACCGATGATGGAAAAGAATATTTTAATAAAGACTTTAGAGCTTTGATGAAGAAATATCAAATAAATCATTATTCTACAAATTCTGAAGTTAAAGCTTCAATAATTGAAAGATTCAATAGAACATTGAAAGGTGCGATGTATAAACAATTTTCAAAACGAGGATCATATGTGTGGTATGACATATTACCACAACTTATAAAACAGTATAACAACAAATATCATCGTACCATTGGAATGAAACCTATCCAGGTAAACAGTGCTAATGCGAAAATTGTATTACAACGCATTAAAAATAATACAACACCGAAATTAGAAAAATTGCAACCAAAGAAGTTCAAGGTCAACGATAAAGTTCGTATAAGCAAATACAAAGGTGTATTTAGTAAAAGATATCTACCAAATTGGACTAATGAAGTATTTACAATTTATAAAGTGCAACCAACTATACCTGAAACCTATTTATTAAAGGATAACAAGGGTGAATTACTTCAAGGTGGATTCTACGGACACGAATTGTTGAAATCAACAGTTGGTGATGTATATCTTGTCGAGAAGATTTTACAAAGGAAAAAGGATATGGTTAAAGTCCGGTGGTTAGGGTTTGATAAAAGTGAAGACTCTTGGATTCCTTCAAAAGACTTAGTATAGTTGTTTAATAGCTCATTGTGTGTTTAACCTTTATACAAGATGGAGATTGTACAACAAAAAGATCGATTTAATATCAATAACATTGATGAATTGACAGTTGACAATGATAAGTTAAATCATGGAAAACATGGTGAATTACTACCAAATACGATAAGATGTCTAATAACTGGTCCTTCAAATTGTGGAAAAACTAATGTTGTTTTTAACCTTATAACTAATCCTAAAGGATTGCGTTTTAATAATATATACATTTTTTCAAAATCATTGCAACAACCAAAATATCAATTATTGGATAAAGTACTTGCAAGTGTACCTGAAGTGAATTTTTACAAGTTTAATGCCAGTGAAACAATTATGCAACCGAATGAAGCAAAACCATTTTCTATTTTTATATTTGACGATGTTTCTTGTGAAAATCATGACACAATAAGGAATTATTTTGCTATGGGAAGACATCATAATATTGATAGCATTTATATTGGTCAAACATACAGTAAAATTCCAAAACAACTTATAAGAGACAATGCAAATATGTTGATCATCTTCAAGCAAGATGAAACAAATTTAAAGCATATATATAATGATCATGTAAATGCGGATATGCCATTTGAAAAATTTAAAGAGATGTGTGGCAAAGCATGGAATGAGAAATATAGCTTTCTCGTTATTATGAAGGAAGAAGATATTAAAAATGGTAGATATCGTATAGGGTTGGATAAATTTGTATTTATGCGTTGAACTACCGATGCTACATCTAGTTACATGTTGAACTTCACAGTGTAAACATGGTGAATCAAGAAAAACTATTGAAAGAAATAAAATCACTCAGTGATTCTATTAGGATGAAGAATCGTGCATTGAGGATGGGTTTAAGTGAAAGAGAAGAATTTCTAGAGACTACATTTAAACCTATTACGGAACCTTTAAAACAGATATCAGAAACTATTGGTAAACCTCATTATGAAGGAGATGTTTTACTACCAGTTTCTAAACAAGAAGTACAAGCATTAAAAAAAGAAGAAGATGATGATTCATATACAAGTGCTAGTGAGCAAGAAGAAACAAAAGAAGAAGAAGAACCAATTGTTGAAAAGGAAGAAGAACAGCCAATACCAGAAGCAGAACAATCTATTCCAAATTTAACTCAATTGAGTAGCGATATATTACAACATGGACCTCTTGGAAGAAAATATATAATGAAAATGCTACATGACATGAAATCAAACCCGAATTTGAGTAGATCACACGTATACGGAGCAAGAATTGATGGGAATGAATTGAAGATTGGCGATTCAAAGCTTGAAATAACACAAGACGATTACATCATTATTGGTGAGCATAGATATAAAGGAACAAAAGGATTATATGAATTAATTTTTAAAAACATACCACTAAGATATTCATCCAAAGATTTAAGTGTTTTTAAGGAGATTCTACAAAATACTAACGCTCATAAAAGAAACTACTCAAAGGATGCAATGATTAATCGTTCACGTGCAACAAAATATAACATCGTTATAAAAAAGTTGTTTCCTCCACGAAAATTGCCAACATTACGTACTGCACCAGCGGTGAGACAACCACTGAAAAGAAAATCTTTATCACTTATGGATTTATCACTTCTTGAACAACATGGTAAAAAGAGTAAAGGAGATACTTCAACATCTGGCAAAGGATTGATGAAAAATCTATACAATACGAATGTGATTTACTACAACGACATCAATAAATTGGTTGATAGAATGAGACTATTGCATGAAGCCATGGAAGCCGGTCATACAGGTTTAAATAATGAATGGGTAGCTCTGATTGACGAACTCAGGAATCGCGGCATAATCGTATAATTGTCCGCGGATATATAAGAGTTGCAGGCGTATAATGTGTCAGTTCTAACATGAGCGTCGACAAGTTCGGACGATACTCCGCGTTAGGAGTGCAAGTTGGAGAAAACAGAAAAAGAAGTGGATTACCGCAAACACCCGAAGGTGACTATAACATAAATAATAAACGTTTAAAGTTTGTTAAGGATCCAGAAGAAGATGGAGATGCAACAAATTTAAAAACAGTAAAGGAGGAAACATCTACAAGTTTAAAACTCGACAACAACCAACTGTATGATGCAAAATCTCACAGGGTTATTAATGTTGCAAAACCAGTCAACAATGGAGATGTTGTTAATAAAGGTTATTTTCTATCTGCGATGGAATACGCTTTACTGTTGGAAAAGACTAAAAGTGGAAAAAAGTACAATGCTTTAAATTATAAAATAACTAATGTTGCAGATCCAACCGAGGATACAGATACAATCAATAAGCGTTATTTGCATTCTGTAATACCAGAAAAGAAAAAAGATGGATTTTCCTTCTATAAATATACTATAAACGATATTGGATATCCTAAAGAAGAAAGTGATGGTGTTAATATTAAATACATTAAAGATAATTGTATTTTATATAATGGTGCTGTTATTGATTGTCATGGAAAAGTGTTGTCCAATCTGAAAGATGGTTCAACTCCATCGGATGCTGCTACTGTGAGACAAATGAATGAAAGCTTGAAGAAAGGAACATCCGCTTTTGTTAAACAAAATCAGGTGGTGTCAAAGAAAGGTGATGAGTTTGTGCAAGGAAGTGAAAAGTTTACCTTACTACAACTACAAAATAACAAGTGGGATGGAAAAAATAAAAGATTGTCAAATATAAGTTTAGGCACGGAAGAACATGATGCTGTTATTTTAACACAAGTGCCACAACTATCAGCTACTGGTGTTAACTTTATATGTGGAGGCAGACGATTAACCGAAGTTAAATCTGGTAAAGATGATCAGGATTGTGTTGTTGTAAAACAAACTATAGTTAGAGATAAAATAAATAACGTATATGATGGAAAAAATAAAAGAATATCTAACATATCAGCAGGAATAGCTCCGAATGATGTTGCTACTATTAATCAAGTTATAGCAACCTCTAATAACGATCCATCTGTGTATACATGTAATGGTAAACGTATCACAAATCTTGATAATCCTACACGTAACAAAGATGCTACTAATGTAGAGTATGTAATGAATCTTGTAGGTAATGTAGTTATTGATATGCATAATCATTTGATTAATGCATCGATGAAACACAATAAAATCGAAGATTCTCAGAGAAACCAATGGATTAAAGATGAAATCATTGATAGATACTAGTAAAACTTATGAATATTTAAGTATGGAATACACAAAAAAAGGATTCATTATCATAAAGTATTTCATAGAGTGAAAACGTTGGTTACATAAAACAGCATAATGAAGACCGTATCGCTCAGTCGTCGTCAAGACAGCGGCAAGAGAGGACGTGGTTTAACATCAGCTGCATTATCCCTGCTCAGACGGATTCCAATTGGTGCTGTTGTGAATCGAGCGATAGACGCTTTACCATACGAATTACATCTGCCCGGAGGTTATCAATATTGTGGACCTGGAACTAAGTTGGCAAAACGTTTAGCAAGAGGAGATCCTGGAATTAATAAATTAGATCAAGCTTGCAAAGAACACGATATAGCATATTCAAAGTATAAAGATTCAACAAATAGATCAATAGCAGATAAAATTCTAGCGGAAAAAGCTTGGCAAAGAGTAAAATCAAGTGACGCAAATATTGCAGAAAAAGCAGCAGCTTGGGCAGTAACTACAGCCATGAAGACAAAAGCAAAGTTAGGTGGTGGAAGACGTCGCAGAGGAAAACCTGCAAAGAGAGGCGCTCCCAAAAGAGGTGGAAACATTAAAAAAGGACGTCGTAGAACTCATAAGGCAAGTGTAAAGAAGACTTCTGTTTGGCAAATGGTAAAAAACGGAGCAGGTTTATACCTAAGACCATACCGTGTGTACTAAATAAGAAGAATCAATTGATAATTCCAAATAAAGCCTTAACAAATCATCAGTTAAATGATTATGTAAATTGTTTGAAAATACCATTCTTTCGAGGAGTTTTTATGAAAGATGCATTACCAACTAAAATATGGAAAAATGAAACTGGAATAGTAAATTTGGATTCCACCTATGGTCCAGGCACTCATTGGGTATGCTATAAAAAACTCGGACAAACCATTTACTACTTTGACAGTTTTGGCAATCTACCACCGCCAAAAGAACTGCAACATTATTTTCGAAACTCCAAAAACATTTTTTACAATTACAAAAGAGAACAACCTAACAATACTGAAATATGTGGGCATTTATGTTTGGAGTTTCTAGCGAAGAGTGTCAGTCAGCTTTAAGATGTCATCGTATACAGTGTCACTGAGTGGAAATTCATCCACATTGAAAAGTACGCTGTTCCCAGCATTGCGTCTATCCAAGGAAAGATTATGGGAAGCGGCATTACTTGATTTGACTACCTACAATTCAATTCCTAATGTTACAGAAGGAAAAAACAATTTACTACATTATTATGAAACTAAGGATGCTGCAGGAAAATACTCAGAATTGAAAATAATTACATTTCCTACTGGAGCTTATGAAATTGATGATATAAACCAATTATTACAGAAACAACTCGGAGAAGACAATATCACCGTTAAAGGAAACAATAATACTTTAAAAGCAGAAATAACTTCAAAATATTATATTGATGTCAGCTTGGAACAGTCGATTGGCAGTTTACTTGGATTTACAGATACAAAAAAAAAAATCTTAACTCCTGGAACTACTCATTCAGGTGATTCAACTGTAACAATATTGAAAGTAAATAGTATTGATGTCACGTGCAACATTATACACGGATCGTATAGAGATGGAGTTAATCAACATATTTTACATACATTTTATCCAACAGTGGCTCCCGGTTTTAAAATTGTTGAGAAGCCACAAAACTTGATATACCTACCGTTAAACACCAGTTTCATTTCAGACATCGTACTGAACATATTGGATCAAGACGGTCATAGTGTTGACTTTAGAGGAGAAACAATTACTATACGGATACACATCAGAGCAGCAACATAAAAGTCAACATGGGATTATCATTTAAACCGCAACGGAAGAGTCGGGAGCTCAGTAGCTCCTCGACATTGGAAGAGTTAACATCTGAAAACATTCGTTTTCTACAGAAGATTGAATTGAAACTTAACAGCGATGGATATCCTGGATATATCTCAAGGACCAACGTTCGACGAAACACTATGGGAGAAGGAATATCACACGCACAACCCTTACACTTCATCAAAATTAAACAATAACGATGAAATAAGGATCCCCATTCAACAACAAGATATTTACACTTTACCGTGTGAAAGTTACTTGTACATTGAAGGACGGGTATTAAAATTGGATGGAAAAACTGCTTCAACAGTTCCTTTTATAAATAACCCGATGGCATATCTTTTTGATGAAATAAGATATGAAATATCAGGGGTGACGGTTGATTCAACAAAAAAGGTTGGTTTAACAACGACATTGAAAGGATTAACATCATTAACACCGCATGAGAAGAATTCAATAGTCACCGCCGGATGGGTTGCCCCCGATAAAGACACTATAACACCAGCTTCCAACGGTCACTTTGATTTTCATGTACCTTTACGATTGCTTTTGGGATTCGCTGAAGATTACAAACGGGTAATAATAAATGTCAAACAAGAATTAGTATTACTCAGATCTTCAACTAATAAGGACTTGATACTTGCAGACCCTGCAACTACGGAAGATAAACTGGAATGGCAACTACAGTTGGATAAAGTTGTTTGGAGAGTACCTCATGTAAGATTGGCTGATGAACATAGAATCCTATTATTGAGAAAGTTGAAATCTGACCGTGATATTGTGATGCCATTCCGAAGTTGGGAATTTCATGAATACCCTACACTACCTCAGACAGAACGACAAACATGGACCGTCAAGACATCAACTTACTTGGAACGAGCAAGGTACATAATACTCGGTTTTCAAACTAAGCGAAAAGATGTTATTACTGCAAATGCTGGTCAATTTGATCACTGTAAAATAAAGAATTGTAAAGTTTTCCTAAACTCTCAATTCTTTCCCTATGACAATTTGAATGTCATGTTCAGCAAAAAACGTTTTTCTATTTTATACGATATGTATGCAAGATTTCAATCGTCATATTATGGAAAGACTAATACACCACTATTATCACCTGACCAGTATTATTCCAAGGCTCCAATAATTGTAATCGATTGTTCAAAACAAAATGAATCGGTAAAATCATCAAGTGTAGATATAAAAATTGAAATGGAATTTGAAGAACCAGTAGCGGATGGAACTTCGGCATACTGTCTAATTCTACATGATAAAATAGTTACTTACACACCGCTGACCGGAATTGTGAAGAATGTACTTTAAGAAGAATTGTACAACAACTGCAAATTTTTGAGGTTAGAATTATCTGCTTTAATTTTTGAGGTTAGAATTTCATTTGTGAAAGACAAGTTCAAAACAAACAATTATGTAATTGTATAAATTTCAAGGATTTACGAAAAATATAAAAGCGAGAAAATAATTAGTAGAAACTTCATTCTATCTTCAACCGTCGTATGGGAAACATCATTCGCAAGATGAATTCTACTAACGGAGAAGAAAATACACCTCTAATGGATGATAATAGTTCAGATATAGAAAAACAAGTTGAACGAGAAATGGACGAGTTCCTAAAATTCAACAAACATAAGAAGAGAGAAGAAGAAAAAGCTGAAAAAGAAGTAAAAAGGAAGAAGGTTGAAGTTAACATTACAACCAATATTTTAACAGAAGTATTTCTTCGGATTATCTACCCAATTTCTTCATGCATGACAAAAAGTATATCAGTTGGAATTTTAAAATCAATGGATTATTCACCAATTGTTATTTTAAATCATGGAAACAAAATGGTTACTTTCAGTGAAATTACTTGGGAATCTCTCATGAAACATTTACATCTTTTGGAGTGCTATTTAAGTAACAACACATTTGGAAGAAGAACAAGATTAAGTTTATTGGAATCAAATATTGAAGTTGATATAGTAAAACATCGTGGAGGACAAATTGTTCGCTTCAGAGATTTAACTACACATAATGTTAAATTATATTTCACTAAAGAAGAATTTTATACTTTAAGTTGTACTACCGGTCCCGTCACCAGATATTTGAAACAACTAATATTTTCAAGTGCAATAATTAAAGACTATCTAATTGATACATTGGACAAAAAACCTTTTGTTCCAATTTTATACGGTCCCGTGGATACTTCAATCTTTAATAGAATACCTCAAGAAGTTGAAATGTGGAGACAATTAAACAACTATCACACCAATTTTAATATTGACGAAATGGCACAAGAAGTGAAAGAAGAAGAACAATCCTGTCTGTTATAAACATCGGCTCATTCAATTTTTAAGTCAGTTGTTAGTGAGACTTCATCATGAATAAACGGGTTTCGTTTTCTAATGCGCCACATATAATGGAAGTTAAAAGAGGTATAATTGAATTTCAAGCTTTCCGAGGAAATGATGGTAATTTTATTATTAAAGAATTAGTAATCTTGGACATGAACACATCAGTAGTTTATCATTATTTGTTCAAACCTCCAGTACCATTTAATAGACTAACAACTAAAGCGAAAGTTACAAACAAATGGTTGAACAAACATTTTCACAACTTAAGATGGGATGAAGGTTTCATTAATTATAACATGATGCCGCACATTATGAATCATTATTGCAAAGAGTTTAAAATTATCTACACAAGGGGATTGGAAAAAGCAAATTGGATACAATCATTTACAAGCAACGAAGTGATTAATGCAATAATTGATAAAGATTTCCAATGCTACTTCAACGAACTTTGTATTTCATCAAAAAGTTTTAAACATCGAAGGTCGCAGTGCGCTTTAAAGAATGCCTACCGCTTGAATAATTTCCTTCAACAAACTGGTGGGGGTAGTGTCAGTGGTGGGGGTAGTGTCGATTATAAAAGTGAGAGCGCTACCATGACACAGCATGAGTATTACTCAAACCTCCGAAGAGACAACATCTCCGACGGACATTCTTATTAACAAGAAGATTAACAACAACATCAATATGGCATCACAGAACTTACTTCAAAGTTTAGTTGATCAGTTCAACGCTCATTCTAAATCATCAATTCTACCTACGAAGAAATGTTCTGAACTAAAAGAAGAAAAACACTACATCATTCATACTATTAAGAAAATGGAAACTTCAGTAGGTGATGCTATAAATTGCACTTTGAGCGAGGCACCTTATACAATTGGTGATGAAGCAAAATTTCAGATCTTCTTACCAAAGCGCTTCGTACAACTACTTCAAAATGAAGATCTTCGTATAATTCAACCCGGCGCACTCTATTTGGTATCACATGGACCCAGTGGAAACAACTCTACTGAACTTACAATTCATGTAACACCTACTACTGATTAGTTTGTACATAACATTGTAACTATTTGTTTGTAATTGTTTTTCAATAAATATGATATAAAGAAAAAAACAAAAAAAATTAAAAGAAGCAACATATTGTGATGTCTTTGTACATTACAATATGTTGCTTTTTTAAAAATTCCACGGGATGACCTTGACCCACTTGTGTGTGATTATAAAAGCGAAAATCTACTTGTAAAATTCATCAGTCTACGACTACCTTTCGTACCGTACACATCTCGCTCACTCTATCGCTTAATATAAAAACTAAAAGATGTCTCTCAAAGTCAAATGTGCATCTTATGATACTAACACTATTACAACTTTTGAACAACTCGAAGATTTAACCAACGAAATGCGAGTTTTACTTACCGGTGGTTATCACTTAACTGTTGATGTTAGTGCTACTAATACAAGGATGTTCACTAAAACAAAATATTGCGATGATGAAATATTTATTTCTACACAACCTACAACTTCTTCATCGCCAACTGGTCAACATAACATCAAGTTCCAAAAGTATTACCAATGTTGAATAACTTTTGACAGACAAAATTACAACTAAAAAATCACATGATCAATGTGAGTTAATAAAAAGGATGTGATACTTGTATAAATAATCATTTGCTTCTCAGCTCTCACCACGACAAGACCTATTTAAGAAAATGTTGTACAGAATGATGATTCAACTTGATGGAAAAATCTATGGAAAAGACTACAACACCATTGAACAAATGACCCAAGATTTAGATGTATTAACTAAAGAAGGATATCAAGCTAAATTAATTTTAAAATTTCCTGAAGTACATCCATTATCAACAGAAGAACTTGTTGCTATGGCTAAGGCGGAGAGAGAGAAAAAGTCTGAAGAAAACAAAGAGAAACAAACTTCCTAAATTTTAATAATCCTTACACTTGTAAGGTATAATTTTTTAAAACTCCATTTGGATGACCTTGAAATTACCCCCACCACTTTTCACAGTACATAAAACTCACTATTCAACACTATACACTCTTATTCTTTCACTGGACTCCGCAGCGTCAACATGGAAGAGCAAAAATACAAGTACAAACCTCGTTACTGTTGTGAACAACAGTGTACAGATTTAGGACCAATGATGGTGGATGGGTTAGCTTGTACTAAATGTGAATTCTTCGGATCTTGTTATTGCAAATGCAAAACAAAACAACTACCACCACCGGAATTGCGAACTTTCAAATTTTACAAATCAAGATATTTTCATACATGTTGTCCTCAAAGATGTTTCAAATTTCACCCTCTAGATCTTGCTCATTGTCAACGCACCAATTCTCATCAAGATGATTTTTGTACACATATGATAAAAAGATGTAAATACAGATCAGATTGGTATTCCGATCCTGTAGAACCATCAAATGTGTAATTTCAGTTTTACACTCTTTTTTAAAACTTCATTTGGATGACCTTGAGATTTCCCCCACCACTAGTTCTAATTTTTATATAATATTAAATCATTCCACTTCCAACACTCTAACTAACAACATGGAAAACAAATTTATCAAGTTTGAACATATAATAACTGACAGGGAAGAGATGGAAGAATTGTTTCAAAACTTACTTTCTATCATTGACGAATATCCTATAAGATGGTTCAGAATTGTAGTTCAATATTTAAATCCTGGTGAATTGTTTTCTTCATCGAGTGAAGAGGATGAAACAACTACTTCGGTTCAAATAATTGAATTAAAAGACGAAGAAGAAGAACTAAACATTTTATTTAATCATAAGCTCAAGGTTCCCCATATAAAAGCCCCCTCCCTAGACAGCCCCCCTCCCTAGACGCCTGCTCAAGGTCACCATTATATAAGCCCCCTCCCTATGCGCCGATCCTCATTCCATCACCGACTCTCCAACAATGAACAACTCTCCATTGGCCCGAATGAATTCTAGTTTTGAAATAAACTCTAAAGAAAAGTTACAAGACATTTTTAATATTTTACAAGAACTTGTAGATAATTTTACAACCATCAAAATGAATTTGGAAATAACATACGATTGTCCTATTTGTGATAAGGTTGAAAGTTTAGACGAAGACAGTTTACTAAATCTAACTCCTGCACCATCTGACACTACTGATGGTAATAATGAAGAGCAACGTCTTTCCCCCACCACTTCTTTGTAATTCATCCTTCCCCCCACCACTTCTTTATTTAACTAACATTTCTCCCTTTCACTTCTTATTCCATCTTCGACTTCTGAACTATCAACATCACTAAAATTTCAAACACTAACACAATCATGATGGATATGATGGATGAAGTTCCCTTCGTAACTAGAATGGAAGAGGATAAATTGAAATTGGAAATTAAACGATTGGAAATGGAACGGGAAAACCAACTTGAAATGTTACATTTGTTCAAGCTTTTCAAATACATCATCTGGGGACTCTGCATTTACCTTCTCATCGTCATCGGTGTTTGCATTTACAACTCTGTAATTCATCACAAAAGTTCAACTTGTTTAAACTCTGCTGTTGCACATTAATTGTATGTTCACTAATAAAATTCAAAAGTTACTTCAACCTATCCTACTATCACCAACTAGTTCAACTTAGAACTATTTCTGGTGGTAGTTGGGTAGGCTTTTTTAAAACTTACTCTGGATGACCTTGACATACTTTCCAGATTCTATTTATAAATTTGAATTTCAGTTTTAAACTAACTTTTAGTTTTGTTCAACTATTAAGAGTTTTGTTAACACCGTCAAATTTCAGTTTTCAACTAACTTTTAATTTATGTATACTTTTAGTTCAACCCTAGTTACTTTATTCGCAAATTCAGTTCAACCGACCGCCAACGCTATTGCCATCTCCACCCCAATATTTTAACATTTCTGCCCCCAACACCTGCCCGAACATCTGTTCGGTTTTAAAAATATAAAATAAAAGGTAAAGGAGTGGGGGTGGCTCATGCTCACCAATGCAAAACTAAGGTTTGAGGTTAGAATTATCCATGGCGGCCGCCATGTCTAGTTCAGTTTCACCACATAGAGTCGGCGACCGGTTATTGGTCTAAAGGAGTGGGGGAAGGGGTAGTGGGGGAAGGTTGCCGTTTTATAAGCCCTCTCCCTAGGCGGCGCTTCTCATTCGATCGCCAACTTTCAAACGATAAACACCTCTCCCATGGCACGAATCAATTATCCCGCTATCACCAACTACTTCAACTTAAAACTATTTCTGGTGATAGTTGGATAGAATTTTTTAAAACTTACTCTGGATGACCTTGACATATTTTCCGCATCTCAGTTATAAGTTTGAATTTCAATTTTCAACTAACTCTTAATTTTTCTTCAACTGTTAGAGTTTCGTTAACACCGACGAATTTCAATTTTGAACTAACTTTTAATTTTAATTTTATGCGCAAATTCACTTCACCCTAACGCCAACACTATCGCCATCTCCACCCCAACCTATATGGCATAAAATATAACTACAGCATCTCATATATACCCTCTAACCCCCACCGGAAGCTATGTGACATGGCAGCTGGCGCCAGCTGCCGCGGCACGTGGCCCGGTGGGCACGTGGCCGGTTTTAAAAGTGACCAAAACACACTACTATAGGGTAAAAATAAAAAACATGATTATATAGCGATTTATGTGATTTATACTACTGATAAAACGCGTACATTTTCGAACATAAAATGTTTAGACTACTTTGTTGTTTATAAACCAAACAATCAATAGGCCCTAATATGAAACTTTTGCTCTCATAATTCCATAGATATTACCATTTCCTGTAAAATGACATAAATATGATGCTTTGTCGACCAATATTCAAGGCGTAGCGGATTTTTCAAAATTAACATCGGTCTTATGGGAATAAAAATCCTATGTGGCAGGTACTGTAGACTTTAAAAAGATAATGTAGGCCATGGAAGAAGGAAAAAATCAGACGTAATTTATAAAACCGCCTTTGTTTAGTAGTGCTATTAAATTTCTGTTATCAAGACCAATAAGGTATTTTCTGAAATGAACTACAAGGCGGGCCAGGAGGGAAGAAACATTTGTTGTTTATTTTCAACAGTCGCAGCCCCTGGAAGAGGCTTTCTTCCGCCGGTTATAAATTAAATTGAGTCCAGCGTCCTCTGGCTCGGGTAAACAAGAAAACTAATTTCATTATAATTTTCCAAATAAGCCTCTCTCTGTTTCTTGTTTTGTTATATTCGAAAATCGGATACTATTCATTAAAATGCAGTATAACTCATTATATGACAAAAAGATTATTTGTTTAATACTACTTAGTTTTTTGTATACTTTTTTATTACAAATTAGGCCTACTTGTTTCATGTATAGGCCTATTTAGTTTTGTTTTGAAGTGCTTAGTTTTACTACACGTACGCCCTATTATTTTTCTTTACTTTTTTTCTTTTTATGGTAACATAAAATTTATTAAAGTGTAAAATAGTGTATCTTTAAATTTTCAGTTATCTAAACTGTTAAGGTTCTGAAAAAATAGGCCTAGAAAATTTCAAAAAAGTTCTTGGCTTTTTTTTAATTATTTTGTAGGCCCTTACTTTACTTTAAAAGAGGTTTCCAACATAAGTTTTAAAATTTTATTGTTGTTTCAATATTTGTTCTCAAAATTTTATATTTAATTCGTATATATTTAATTGAATATAATTTAATCTTCTTTCTATATACCTCGAGCGACGGAAGACTGTAATCAATACTTATTTAACACGCTTTAATGACGTGAAGGTTCTTTACGTCATTGGAAATCCTACAATTAGGCCTACCAATCGATTTTCTAGTTTTTCGTGTCGGTGGCTAGTGTTTACTGTGAAGTTGTTGCAGTCCAAAATCAACAGCTAACCCTTATTGCTCAAAGGTGCTGTCCCTTATTGAAATTTTTAAAATTTCCCATCAGAATAACATTGGAATGGGGTTAAACATCTATATTATTATACAGCTGTAAAAAGTGTTTTAAATAATGAATAGAAATATAATAGCGGCTACAGTATTCCTATTAATCCTTTAAACATAAATAAACCTAAAAATAAAATAAAATCAAACATAACCAGGAATAAACACGAAATAAAACTCTCAGAGCTTATTAGCGACGTAACTGTCAGCAACTGATGCCCCGTCTGGCCCGTCGTTCTCTCGCAAATGTTTGAAAGGCACAGTCCGGGCGTTATTGTTACAGTTGTGCATCACTTTTAATTCGCAATTTGCTCCAAATTGCTTTTCCACTAGCGTTGAGATACTGGCGCTCCCTTGTTTCAATATTATTTTCCACTTCTCTCTGTTTATAAGATTGGCTTAGTTTATAATGTCGTTTTCAACGACTGTTTATTGCTTTCTTTATTTATTTGTTACAAATTCAGTTTTGATTAATTATAATTTTGTTGTTAAAAGATATTTTAGGTGTATTTAGTTTTCTGCACCATAGCCTAAACCGTCTTTGTATGAACATATATTATTTTATTCAATAATGTATGTTCGGTTGTTATCCTAATTAACACATGAGACTCATGAAATTTATCTATCTTACGAACTTTTATCATATTAAGAGAATGTTTACTAATTTGAGTACCAGGGGGACTGAGCTTAAGCTCGGTCAGAATTATTACTTTCGTTCTCACACACAGCTCGTTCGCTCCGCTCACTCGCCCTCTTCCATTTTAAAGACGAGCTCGTTCGCTTCGCTCACTCGCCAAGCCGAAGGGTTTTCCACTTTGGTATAACTTTCTTAAACTTACAGGTCAAAGATGTAACACATTGGTTTATATCTACAGTTAGCAGCTGAATTTTGATGGGACCAGCTCCAATCGATTTCTGGTGGCCAAAACCCCCATATTCAATAAAAAAATCAAAAATCCTTGGAGAGAAAAAAAATTTTGCCCGTACAAATAGAGCTTGTTTTAGAGTATAATAATAATGTAGAGAGTGCACCCAAAGGAATTTTACAGCAGGTAAAAGTGCTCCAATTTGTTTGATTAAACAAATTAAACTTTTTTGTCAACCGAAAACAATATAAAAACCTTGGTCACTACAACTAGTTAGTTGATCCATCATCAAAACAAGTTTATGTGATCTCAAAACACATTAAATTGATAAAATAATCATAAAACTAAATGTTTTTAAAAACTAATAAAAAATCTCATCAATAAGTAGCCCCTTAAAATTAAAATTTGGTTTTCCTACCACCGCATAGAAATTATCACATTGCCTCCCTCACCTTTAAAACAATACACAAAACAGTACATTACTGTAACGCTTTTCCCTTCATTGTCGCTCTAGAGAGGCAGTAAACACGGTAATAAAAAGTATCCAAACGCCAAATCAAATACAGTACAATATCAATTTAAGGTCAGCTGTTGTTACAAACCATACCATAGTTGCTAATCATTGTTGTCGTTGAGTATTTGCTGCTTTTTAGTTGAGGTTATGTTTGATAGTTGTTCGTGTGGCCCAGAGGAAAAATCAAACATTACCTAAACAAAATTTCGTAAACAATAAAAATCATATGGCGGTAGTTTTGTGTGTATTACGAGCACAAATAGTCTCTGCCGCTCTCGAATTTTTTCTATATTTTTGTACTTAGCTCGATGTCATCTACATTTCTCGAACGGCAGTGACGTACTTTGCTCACTTAAAACACAAATAGCTATGTAATGTGAGTAATAGGTAAAGAATCTATATCTATAAAAGAGGAAGTATGTATATATATTCATAAATAAATAAATATATATGTATGGCCTATATACACCAAAAACGCACAACATTTTGTAATGCAACATTCAGGCATAAAATTAAGCATTATTCAAGGATGGTTTGTGTGAAGTTTGGTGCTAATCTGTCCAAAGGTTTCTGACCCAGACTCCATGCAATGGTGCAGTTTCAGGTTTTAGAAATGTAGTGTTTACAAAATTAACAACTGTAATTAAAAAAATTGGAAGTTTCATTCAACAAATGCTTATAATCATAGAAGTAACCAGCTGTGAGGTATAATGTTTATGTTGTCTTTTTCTCCGCCCCACAGAAGCTGACAATTACTGTAATAGCCGACATACGTGTTGAAATTTTGACTTGGACGATTCTCTTTGTTCATAGGTACTCTCACTAAAAACGGTTTTGCAAATATAGATTTGAAACTTTTTAGGACTCCGCTCCACTGGACTTTGAAATCACTTTAGGGCCACCGGGGTTGAAATTTAACATGGACATGCGTCTTTGCTCATAGGTACTCACCAAGAAACGGTTTTGCAAATATAGTTTTTGCAGCTTTTCAGGGCTCCGCCCCAATGAACTTCAAAATTACTTTAGGGCCACCGAGGTTGAAATTTGATGGAGAATTATCTTTACTCATAGGTACTCACTGTGAAACGGTTTTGCAAATATAGTTTTTTGAAGATTTTTAGCCTTTAGCTTAAATTTGATACCTCCCTCTTCGTTTTCCATTTTATGTTGCTATTCACAATCTTTATAAAGCAATTATTTCTCACAGTATGAGAAATCGGTTTGCAATTTTCCCTCGATATCACCAATGACCAACCCCAATATTTAACGGCGAGCCGCGTAATGTTATCGCGTCCCGGCGACCCGGCCCCGATATTTAACTCTGACTCACGATCTGGATGGCTCTTTTAATTTGCAATCTGTTCCAAATCGGCTTCCAACTGCCGTTCTGAGCCATTCCCCAATATAAATAACTCTGTTACTCCTTGTAATGTGCTATATTTACTGTAGGGAGTGGAAAAATTGTTTAAAAAGTTCGGAATGGCGTTCGCTAAAGAAAAAAAAGAATTTTTCTGGTATTGGAAATTTTTTTGGAGAAAAAAATTTTTTTTATCCTTTAATTATTTCTTAGAGGTTTTTGAAGCCATAATGAAAATTTGGCGAGTGAACTCATTTTGATGATAGTTCTGGTTCATTTAAAACAATATTTCTCAAGCATTAGCGTTTTTTCCTTTTTTTCTTGTAAAATAAATATCGAAATTTAAAATGCACTAAAGCTTGAGGCGTGAATCTCTTGAAATGTTTGGTAATTGTTAAATTAGTTTTATTTATGACCTAACTAGGCAATTATGCAAAGTATAATTTATACTATAATATTTATTTCTTTTCTTCTAATACTGCCTAGCTTTATATTTATATCACCTGAATTGTGGATACTATGAGTAGACCTTATTAAAACATTTTGTTTCGCTCTAGCACCTTATGCGGCTGTTGTTAGGTTTAACGGTAAACAGATTATTTAACAATTAACTTGTTTTGACCCTGTCGTGGATTTCAATATAATGTACTACACCATATTATTTCACAGGCTGAAAGCTGCTGGGCTCTCTGAAATTAATAAATTTCCAAACCCTTCCAAGGCGCTCTCATATTTCTCTATCTCAGACGACGTTAACGGATAGAAAAACAGAGCTCCTTTGATCGCTCAAGGAATTTAATAAAATCACCATCCGTATCCGCTCCCCATGTAAAAACAAATTCCCCTTACATAACAGTCCAATTGTTTTGGCTCTTAGATCTCTAATACTTTGTGTTTACTTTTAATAATGTTTTTTCGTTCAAGAAAAATAAACAACAAGTTTTTTTTCTTTTTGGCGAAAAGTTTAACATTGCCTGAACATTTAATATGAAAGAAATATATAACCAACCTTAGGCATGTATATAATATTTAAGTACACTCCAGCTATTCCGACAGATATCGTGCCGATGTTGGTGATACTGAATTTGTTCAAATACCAGACCAGGGAATTAAAGTCAATGTATAACACAACAAAACCGATGTTACTCCCATCAATTACAGTACCTCGCCGGACAGTGTGATACCGAATTTACTTATTACAGACCATCGATAGCTGACGATTTATTAATTAATTTACTCGTTAAACAATGTCAAGTACCTATCGGCCATTGCCATGTTTAGTCTGTCAACGAGATCGAACTGCGAAAAAATGCCACAACAGCGACGAAATCGCGTTTAATATCCGATATTTCATGTAAATTTTGAAGTGCCATTGAAAAACAACGAAACTAGCGATAAGCAACATTTTTCGGACTAATGGAGGTCTAAATTGACGGTGCTGATTTCAAGTATTCTGTAATTGTATTAAAAATATGCACAACACCCTTCTTGATATAATTATATAGAATAAAAATCGATCTTCCTTTCAAAATTGAACGTCTTTTAAATTGGTTTCAACATTTACAAAAACCAACCTTAAGGCTGAAGACCTTTCATGATAATTAACATATGTTTGTTAATAAACTACCTTTAAGTTATATACAAGTACACCAATAATGAATGATGAAACTTCCATAACGTTTCATAGTTCAAAGTTGTTAGGGACTAGGGGGAGTGGAAGGGGGAAATTACTTGTATTAATTCCACTTCTGGTCTGTGATTAATCTTACGGTGTGACGTAGCAAATGTGTTTTCTGAGTTTTGGTTCAAAAGCGGTCATAATACAATCCCCCCTCCCCACATTGCCCTATCTTCATCCGACTATTCCACGATTGTTCTTTTTGTACTGGACTTAATATAAAAACTGCATTCTCTTCTGTGTGGCGGAGATAATGAAATTCTGTCTGGAGAAAACGTATAATAGAGCTTCGTTTATTAAATCGTATAATTGTGGTCTTATTTGGCTATTTGAAAGCTGAGGTCGTTGAATGGAGGTTGAATTTAAATTAAAAAATTTAAAAGATTTATGAAAATTGTGTTTGTTTTAGCTACTTGTTAAAACTAATTACACAATAGTGGTTTTATGGAATTAAAATTGGTATCTATATTTTATTTTATGAGCGAAAAGTATATATAATAATAATAGTTAATCAATATGATTTGCCTACAATACATTGAAATTCTGTCTCAAGGAAAAGTTTATTAAAAAAAGTTATATTTATAAAAAATTATCTCAGTATCTCAGTGTTGAGGCCTATTAAAAAGAATCCCCATTAACGTAATTGTTATACACTATGTAAACTACAATACAATCAAACACAATAAAGTACACTTAACTTTGGTATTGTAGACTTACGTGGTTTAATCTAATTGATTGTTCTTAATTGAGTTACTTTTCTAAATTTAAATATATAAACTAAACATCAATGCTTTGTAAAATATTGTAGGATATAAATAAATACTTGGCATCCTAATTTGTTTGCATTAACAACTACTTTAATCTATTTATTCTTCCTAATTGTAGAGACGGACTTAGACGGCCATTTCTGATGTTGAGTTAATAAAAAATTAACTTTTTCACATTGAAACCGCCACTAATCAAACACCTCTTCGATATCGACCATCCAATGCGATGTAGGCCTATCGATATCGTTCCGTCTATGACCGAGCCTGTTTATTTTTATCCCCCCCTCCCCACACGTGCACGTTTATGTTTACACTGGTTTGGAAGCCCACAAACAGTGGGGATTGCCTTTGTATAATTTACCACGTCCAGCGGAATTGCCGTGTTGTCTGTATGCAAACCGTCCCGGGATATCAGGGCACTGAGGCATAACCTGGTGGAATGCCGACAGTGCGATAATGTAAAATCGATACGGTATGTCGATTATAAAATTTGGAATTCATGATCAATTTCATTGTTCAAAGTTATTAGAGAGTTTTTGCACATACGGTAAATGAATACGGTAAACGCTGACGCTATTTAAATAATGACGTATTTAGGTACTTTTAATGTTTGAAGGTACAAAAACTCGTTGAAAAGTAATCAATAGTAACCACTAGACACCATTCATACAGTTAAACTATCCTGTGTAACGTAATATACGTAAATTTGCCAACTTAAAAATAGCGTTTGCCGTTAACCAGATTTACCGTATGTTGCAAAAACTCTCTATTAGCTTACTATGTAATCGATTATAACTTGTGAAATTTTACGTAACTAGGACATCAGCTATTAATTTAACATACAGCAAAAACTAAATTAAATATAACAAAAAATACGAATCAGTGTCATAAACAATATTTAAATGTAGAATATATACGATACCCGGTATAAATTAACTATACTTTAGTAGGCCTACTTTCATGTAATTTGTTATGAAAGAGTAGGGCAGGTTTATTTTCATAAGTTCGCAACCAGCATAATCGAGCTATAGGAATGGGGTTGTATGGAGTTTCAAAAGGGTCAAAAATGTTTTTTTTATTTTCGGACCTCAATTTTCAAATTAAAACATGTTTACCTGAAAAACTCACCTCACGGACACAAAGTGGGTCGATGTCTTAAGAAATTCATCAAATAATAATATTCTCTATGTTTTGGCCACTCACATAATGATGGGAAGGTGTTTTATCATGTCTGTCGTGTTTTCATGTAAACAAAGAGATCGTTTATGTCAATTCTTATGCTTTGTACAGAGAAAAAGCATAAATTTCGTTAAGTCATCCTACATAACCTAAAAGAGTTTAACTTTAGTGATGAGAATCATTTGTAACGATCAAAACTGTATGAACATTAAAGTATTTGAATTTAACTGCCATGGATAACGTTGTAGCTATCCGAGCATTTAGAAGTTCGATCGTCTCGCAGTTAAGTCGTAGCTTCATGTTATCAGGCAATAACGGCGCAGCATCGCTTTGCCAATAATGATAACTCCGGAGGTTATCTTCCACTTGTGGGAATCACTTGCCAGCCAATAACATGGGTTGTTGGGCGAGCTAAACTATTCTTGGAACTACGTTACACTCTGATTTCTGCATAATAAACTACAATATACAATTTGGAGTGTAAAATCCTATAGGCCTACTATAATACGAGCATTGTCTTAAGTGATGTATCTCCCACGATCTCAAAATCCAGCGAATGGATTTTGCTTAAAAATTTCATTTTAAAGTATTTTGGTCCAAAAATAAGTTTATAAACACCCTTAACCTCAGGAAAAATCGTTTTTGTCCAAGGCTAAGTTAAAAAAATTGTAAACATTAGTCTTATAGGTTGCCACCATAATGCAACGGTTCGGCTGGGGTCTCCTTATCCACCAATAACAACAACAATAACAATGCAACGGAATAAACAAAATAATGCTACTTTCAAGCATTGGTTTGAAACAGATGTCACCTGTGAAAATGTATTCTTGGCGTCAACTTAAGGCTTGATTGCCTTAATTGTGAATTGAAATCAACTAGCAAGGCTCAGTTAACCCGGTACTATAAATAAAAAGCTTTTTCAACAGATATATCCCATGTGTGATTTTGAAGATCTAGCTAGTTACTGGCATATGATTTCTCGCAATTATTTTGGATTTCATGTTTTCTTTCTATTGCTTACAAAAATACGTTGAGACGGTTTTATCTTGTAAAAGAAGAAACAAAATAACTTGAGCGGTGAACTAAGACGCCAGAAAAGCTTAATATGCATCGAAAACAATTTCATCTAGCGTTAAAAAGAAATTGATTTCCAATAATTTTCCATACATGGTCATACATAGGCCGTGTACGATACCCGAGTGGTCTAGGTACATGTATTATTGCCACTCTGAATATTAAAATACACTATTGGGACATCTAAACGTGATTCAAAATCTTCCCGAGCTCTGAAAACACCTATTCCGCAACTTAATTAATCAGAATTGCCAAATAAATTAACATAAATTATGAGGTGATAAACTATAATTTACATTTAAAACATTGTCAGTAAAAGCATCATACTTTGCAAATGAAACCAAGATGCATTGCGTGATTGGAGTTTTGTACTAAAAAAAAGATAATTTAATATAGACAATCAGCGAATTTTGCGTTATTATTAGTTTCTGTAACATGTCAAATTTCGATTCATTGGAAGAGTTTAACTTTGCATGCTGTTTGGCCCAGAGAATATATGTTTTATAATATATGTACCATATTATTTGGTTTATCTCTCATAAACTATGTATTAATGAAGTTATGATGTTTGGCATTGCAGATATGTTACGTAGTAAATCTCATGGAAAGAAAAACACTTCTTTAGAAAGTGTTTGTTATTGATTTATTCTATTAAATTACAACTATTAAATTTTAAACGCATTGAAATACATAAGGCGTTCAATAACTCATGTTGTTTATGAGGGTTACAACATTATCGTCTGCATGCCGAATAGTTCGACCAATGGGGTTGCCGGATATCGCTGAGGAATGATGGATACAAATTTCTACTCTCGAGAATTATAAAAATTGTATTTTATTGTAAACAATAATCTTAACACTGCAGAGAATAATAGGGAAATTAATAGAACAAAGCACACAAAAACTGACTTTGATTCTGCTCGGTTTAGCATCATTTGAGTATTCAACTTTATTATTAATATTAGTCTAATAGACTGTCCTTAGATGAGACTGTCAAATGTAATGTTTATATTAGTACAAAACTAAAAGTTAATAACGACAAAGTTTTATTGAAATATTTCTTTACTAAATATGACCTCATCGTTTCAAAATATAAAAAAATCTTGTGTTGGTGAAACGGCAGTGAAACCACGTTTCCAGAAATTCCTGTTTTCCATTGTATTAAATTTTAAGGATTTTAATAGAATCTTTACAATACGTAGACTCTTTTTTTAATTATTATTGCCTTTAATCTTAATGTAGATTTGTGATTCGTACAGGCCCGGATTATCCACTAGGCCAACCTAGGCCATGGCTTAGGGCGTCAGCCGAGAGGGGGGCGTCAAACGGGCCTCTTTTATACTATGTTTCAGTCAAAAAATCATTTAACTGCAAATATAATTTAATTTTGGGATTTTTCACATTTTTTTATTAAATTCTTCAATAACAAGAGTAAATAGAATATTCGGCAAAACAGAAAGAAGAAAGGATTAATGAAGCGAACTAGAGGACCCCCTAAGTTGCCGGGATCCGAGGGGTCTCCTTCGCGGCGAGAACGAGCGCCCCTAATGTGCCGTAAAGAGTGTCCCTGATTAGCGGTCAAGAGCATCACCCCCGACTGGTGGTAAGCATCGCTCTGTAATCGACGGTAAATATCACCCTTGAGTTAAATCACGCCTCCGACCGCCGGTAAAGAGCGCCCCTGATCGACTGCAAAGAGCGCCCCCATTACGCATAAATAGCGTCTGTGGTCAGTGGTAAAGAGCGCCCCGACAAGCGGTAAATTCCCCTAATATATGGTAAATAGCGCCCCTTTGCCTTGAGCGTCGCCTTGTAAGGTTTGCCTTGACCTTGTTCCTTTGCCCTGGATTTAAGTTGATTTCTGTATTACAATTATACAGGGTGTTTCAGAATTCCCTGCCAACATTTTAGGCCATTGTTCCTGACCAAAAACAAATATGAAAATCATAGTAATAAAGTCCAAATGCCGCCAGTTACCCAAACAGCCGAAATTTTGTTTTTACACATAATTAGGCCTAACTTTTATTTCCACAACGTCTCAACAGTCCTGGGGGGGCGTAATTGTGACCTTTGGCCTAGGGCGTCAAAAAGTGTTAATCCGGGCCTGGATTCGTACCTGAAAATGATATTAATTTCTCACAAATATATTTTCGTATGTAAATGTATGGAAATTTTGTATGCAATACAATACAAGTTTTACTATAAAAATATTATTTTTCAGGTGGGTACAAGAACTATCCATTGGGAGCAGATAATATTCGTGAGTGTTTAATTATATGTATGCATGAAAAAACCTCACATATTTGTCTAAAAAGAAGTTCCTTGGCCTTTTAATTTTCACCGTCAGTTTGTTTATACAGCCGCCAAGATGTTGGTGTAAATGTGTTTTCTGTGTTTTGGCGCAAATGTGGTTATTGCACCCCCCCCCCCCCCCACAAGTTCTAACCCCTCATGTTTGTGCTTTCTATTTGAGACCTAATATAAAAACTACATTCTCTCCTGGGTACGGACGTAATGAAATTCTCTCGTGTGGAAACAAGTTTCATTTAGAATAAATGACCTTTGTTAAATTTGTTTTTCTTTTTTTCTACATTTACATATTTTCCCTTTTCTTGGGGGTTTAAATATTTAAATGCAGTTGATTACTTAATCGTTTTAGTCATAAATGGCGCATTTTGCTGGTTTCAAACACTCTGATGTTTATTGTGCCATAAATTAATCATTTCCGTTGTTTCATTTCTTATCAAGGTCCTTGATAAGAAAATGCCTTGCCATCGCATTAGAATGACGTATCATATTAGTAATTTAACATGATAAATTTTCTCCTAATTGGACTAATAAACTATCTACGCCATAGATTTGAACTAAAACTGTGAAACAATAATTTCCTATCAAAGATATTTTACCCACTTGGCCGTCTTAGATTCTTAGTTTGTCTTTCACTAGTCAATCTGCAAATAAATTAAAATTCTTGATCATTAAATGGAAGATGTACTACCTAAAATATTTGTGAAGAATTAAGATAGCCACTACCTCCGATTTTAATCAATAAAGTAGGGGCCTATAAAATGTTTTTACAATTTTTAACTTTCCAAATGAACTTTAACTTTGGTAGGCCTACTGAGTAAGTTTTAATTTTAAATTAATGTTAACAATGATAATGACTAATTAGTTGTCATACCTTTATTGTTTAAAATATTGAATGGAAGTTTTCATAGTGAGAGTTTTAATTAATTTAATTTTGTCACTTGTGACGTCTAATGAAACCATCTTCGCCCATCTTATTATAACTAAATGAAATCGTGTCTGGCTTCCCTTAAAACTGGAAACGATTTCATTTTGTATTCCAAATCCGACGCCGTCTTTCATGAATATTTTTTCATTAGCGTTTTTTCTAACTAGAAAAGCATGGATAAATCCAATTATAGGACAATCCAATTTTTTCACCTCAAGCTTTTTTTAAATCAACTTAGTTAAATAACTTCATGCACATTTAAATCTACTCAATTATTATTTTTATTTTATTATTATTTTTTTTATTTTTTTGTATGTGGTTAAGAACTTAACAAAATAGGATATATAAAAACTCTTGAATGCTGCGTGCCAAAAAAAAGTAAGTGAGTAGTTAGAAAAGTAAAAAAATTCGGGAAACACGTTAAACACATATTTTCTGCATGATTTTAACACATGCGTTTAAATTTTACGTATTTTTTTATTATTAAAAAGTCCATAAATCCAATTTAAAAAGACTTGGAGACTTTTTATATGTTATGTATTTTAATATTTTCTGTAGATAAAGAAGTGGTCTATAAACTGTAGTATAACTCATGATATTAAAGTGAACCTATTATAATTAATAATTAATAATTAATAACATAATTAATAAATCTAAATACCTTGACTTTCAACTTATTATTTTGTTTCATGAAATCGTTGACGTCTAAGATTAAAATAATACTACAGTTAGTAGATATGAATAAACAGCTCCAAAATTATAATAAAATAATTTTGTTATCACTTTTAGAAATTAAGTAATGGAATTTCCTGTTAACAATTATTCTTTCGTAAAAGCTACCCCTATTTACCGGTTGTTGGGTACGGGGACTAAAAAAAGGCATGAAATGCATTCTCATCTGATAGATAATTATTATATAAGGACATAAATATTAAAGATTTTTATTTTTTAGGGTAGGGTTTCCCCTTAACTTTCCTATGCGAAATGCTTACCATATTTAGCTTGCGCTACGAATTTCTGTAATTATAAACACTAAACGTTATTATTGCACCCCTCTGTGTTCTACCTAACCAGCAATATTCATTAGATATCCCATTCTGTCCTTACACGAGGCTATCTATACTTAGTGCCCCCCCCCCCCCCCACCCAAACTGTTGTTCTCAGTACGGGGAATCAGCAGTTCAGGCTAGCACCGCTAGTAGCGCCAGTGTAGCTAGTAGCGCCAGTGTAGTCTGTGGTGTGTTTACGTACTGTAATTACATGGGGTACGCGGTGTCTGTGTCGGTGTTGGTAACCTCCAAGCTGTTGATTCGTGGCTTCTTTTACTCCTACACACACTTCCTCTTCCTTTAGCTCCCTTAAACTTTAAACTATTTCCCTCTCTCTCGTCTATTTATCCTTCTGTTTAATCATAATAGTTTTTACTCTTGCATGCCTAGTTTAGGGGTGTCCTTTACTAATGACTTGTGAATAGACTAATAAATCTTTATTTTTTTATATTAACGTTTTGTTATGTTTGTGCATTTTTTATTTAGGTTCAATTTAATCAATCAGGCAATAATACTTTTTTGCCAAACTGTTTTAAGGTTCGGTGATTTTTCAGCTATACAACTCCTGCTTTTGGTCAAATTACTAAATGAATCCTCCTAAAGGAAAATATTTGAACCATTAAAAAGTGTATGAAAAAATATAGTTATATAATAGTGGTGCACAATTTTAATACAAACGGAAAATATTGAAGAACTATAAACCTATGCATTTAGTTACAGTTGAGACAAAAACTGTGGAAACTTCATTGAAGATAGCGTTCCAATTTCCACAAAAGGAGATTATGTTGAGATAATTAACATTGTTCCATAAAATGGAAAAAAACGCAGATTCTTCTCAATTTATCAAAAGATAAATCACTCTAACGCAATTCAATTCAATTAAAAACAAAAAACCAACCACTCTCATCCCTGCTTCCCAAATTGGCGTTTCAATTTAGGTTAAGTGTTTATTTAGCTTTCATTTTCCATTGAATGTTCTGCATAAAATATTAAACAAAGAACGTCAATAGCGTCATTTCCTTATTACCATTTTGCTTTTGTCTTTAGCTGCTGCATTTGTTTCTAAAATGAACATGTAAATAAAATACACTCTTGTAAAATAACTGTTTTATATTTAATATACTGTAATATGTTATATTATATATCAAGGAGAAATTGGTTTACCGTACTGTAAAATGCTTTTTAAGATGTATTCGTTCTTTGAGAAATGAAAAATAAGTATTTTGTTTTACAAATTTATATCTGTTGATGAAAGAGTTGGTTAGAAGACTAATATACTGTTAGGGAAGACTAATGTACTGCTAGAGAAAATGTTCTACACGACGGACTAATTATCAATTTAGTGTAGCCTACAAAATGTGGATTTATCATGAAAATGAATGAAAAGATTTAATCCGTTTGATTTTTTTCTAGGGCGTTTATTAGTTTCACATGTAGCCTTAATGAGTTGGCCAGAGTAAACATGCAGCCCAAAGGTCGCTGGCCCAACTCTGCAATATACTCTCTGCGGTTTGGGCTCGGTAAATTATACAGCCCTAGTTTCTTCTTTGTTTTTATAAAGGCTCAACCAATAAAGTTGAGAGAAATGTTTATCGTTTTCCCTCGGCAATACAAAAATACTCGAACGGTAAAAAATTCAACTTTGGTTACAAGTTTTTTTTATGTTTAGACGGTTGTTAAAAAGTCATTTATGGATTTAAAAATTTGTTTTACAGATTTACTTAAAAATTATAACAGCTCTTTAACTCATGATGTATTTATCTAGATTTTTTTTCAGAAAATAACTCAGAAAAAGAATTAATAATTAATGATAGTTTATCACAACCTTTTTGGAACGCTTAAATAATTAATACCAAATTGGTTCAACCGGTTTAATTAAAACATTTCACAGAAGAGAAGAGAAGAGCGCTCAAGGTCTAATTAAGTAGCTCTTGAACTTTGTTGGATCTTGTTTATTATGTTTCTAATACAACACTGCTTATTTCAAACTATTCCGGATCCTCTTCGCTTGAACAGAAATCATATTTTGCTATTGCGTGGTAAATTGTTTGTAAATATGTAAACTGTTGAAGTTCAAGGAAACTTTTTTCCTCTTAAAACGAAAATTAAGTGTGTAGCCAGTAACAACTAAATCAAATTTTATTGTGCTAACTAAGGGAATAATTCACATGTTGTAAAGTTTGAAATTCTCTACAACAGTCGAGCCACTCTTATATCATATTAAAATGCATCACATTTTAAGTAAATTGTCCATGATATTCCCTGAAGTAACCTTAATGAATCCCTTTAAAATGTCTTTCCTCAAAGTCGGTAATATTTAGATGATATATTTGTATTAAATGGTCAATTTTCATCAATAGTCGAAAAACTTAGGTCTGGTCATTCCTTATGTATTTATAATCTTGATATCTTTATTTTAAAACAAATCGCACGAACCACTGTCATAATGGATATGCAATAACAGTATAAAAGAAACCACATTTATATTCAAATTAACCGGATTATTTGAAAGACAAATCACATGAGAATAAAGTAAAAACTACTTTAGGAATTGTTTAACCCGTTTTCTTTAGGAACGAAGAATTTCAAGTATTTGGATTCCAAAGCATCGGTATTTGATGCAGGAAACATATCTTCCGTTTCACTTTTTCCCTTCTCCGGAATCTTATCTTGAAAATTTATTACGCTTTGGGTTGTAATGAATAGAGTGCATTACAACCTTGTTTCTGGTCTAACCGAGATAAATACGTGGTAATCTTCATCTTCTTTGACCCCTCAAAAAGGTTACTGGACAATCGAGCTAAGTGAAGAGCCTTTTACCTGATTGCATTATAGTTCAAATAAAATTTATGAACTCGGGAACTGAACTACTTAAATTTAGATTTACTTCAAACTTTCATGAATGAATTTGCTATGACTTTTTATTTTAATATAAAGTATTCCTACATATAGCACAATGCACTCTTATCTTGAGAGAGACAACTGCTGAGCGTCAATTGGTAATTTAGGTATCAATACATTTCTTTCTCCTTCAAATGATGGTTAAACTTTTAATCAAATATTAAATGCTTTGTGGAAGTAAGATAAATATACAAGAAGATCCAAGAGAATGTGGTGTCAACTTTAAAACGGTAGGGAAAGTTAATTTATATCGGCCTACGGCTTTATTTAGCTTGTCTTCTAAAACTAAATCTTACATCATTGTTGATTTTATGTTATGTTGAATAAAGTCACTCAATTTTAACGGTGAAAGATTGAATCCTAGCACCACCTTCTAAATATTCCTAAAACAAATACGCAATTAATCCCATTTTCCAGCGTGTAGAGATTTGATTCCCTTTCCGTAAGGAGCTAAAGTGTCCCCATGTTGTTTTTGTTATACAAATGGAAATTTTTAGTATAGGTACTCCGGTGTTTTTTTACTCTAGATATGTATACGAGTATGAATTTTATACAAATCTAAGGAAATGGTATGCATATGAGCGTACTACACCGTTTAAACTTTCATATACAGTACAATGAGTCCTAAGTGACGCCTGCTACATTTCCCTGTTTCCTCACTATTTATCTAATTCCCTGAGAGTTGCTGCACTGCCGAGACGAAGGCGATCCGGTACCACGTGACATCACAGTATCACGTGATCAAAGGACCCGCCTGTCGTCAGCTGTTTGCTCAGCTGTTCGTGTCAAAATACTCCGGACTGTTGTAAATTAGCCTTGTTGTTACTTCTGTACTGTCTTTTCTCGCTTCTGTGTGGCTTTGGTGGCCTAACTTATGTAGCTTCTACACTATTTGGACTAGTGACAAAAGTGATTTCTTTACTTAAAACTTTTACATGGGCTAATAGGCCCTACTCTTCTTTACACCTGTGAAATCACTAAAAAATGCCTCCAAATTGAACTGTTGCGGATGGGAAATATTTATTGTTAAAAAATGTTGTTCTTGTAGTATATCAGACCTGATATACTGTATCAGCGAAAATTATCTGTATTACTTGTAGTGCAAAAAAAGGGAAAAAATCTTAAAAATAGTAAAAGTTTAATTGTTGATTATATTTACGTCAATATCCGTTATATACGTTGTCTAAATCCTTTGTATTAGGCCTACTACATTATCATACAATTTTTAAACTACTTTTGTCCACGTACTTTAAAAAGAAGTAATTCTATGAAAGCAATTGGTTGATAAAAGCAAAATGTGTGCGCAGCGTTGATAATAAATCATTCATAATTTCGTCGGTTTCGTCATTTTTCATTTTCAGTTATTACGTAACACTTCATTAAATAGTGATATTCAATAAATAGTGATTACCATTTATTTTTGATAAATATATACAGTAAAAGTACAGTACGTAATTAACAGAACGGGAAATGGGGTTTAATAAATATGTGATGATTAACACGTCATAGAAAATAGTATAACATTAAAAACCCTCTTGATAGTGGTGGTAAATTGTAAACAATCTTTGACTGAAACAGTTACTTTTATAGACCTAAATATTGTACTTATGTATCAAAGGTTAAAACAATAGTATATTGTAAAACATAAATTTTGTACCCTAACAAATTTAATAAAAACCAGACATAACACGTTAGGTCAGGTTCGATATTTATTATAAACAAAAATGTAGGTTACTTTTGTTTAGCCTGATGTTCAAACCGTTTAAACTCTTTAAAAAAGTTGTCAACACGTTTTAATAAACGTTTGAAAGATTTAAAACTAAGTTAGTCGATTTTACCTAAATTAATTCGAATGAAGCCTAAGTGATTTTAAATCCCAACCCATAATCAGCCAAGTGGACAACCTTTAACTCTCACGAGATTTCACCCTCCACCATAAATCACCCTTTAAAACAAATATCTGTCAGGTCAACAATGGCCTGCACACTCCTACAGCGGTATAGTGGTCGAACAATGTGTGACTCACACGTCCCCGTCGGATTGTGCGGGACTGTGTTTAATTTATGAGACAGGGCTTACCCCCTCCCCCTCCACCCACTCTGGTAGTGTCACCCCTCAGACAATTAGCATTATGAAGGACCATCGGACCCCGGAGGATCTTATCAGGAAGACTTAACTGCTGGGGTAGGGGGTAGTCTTTACTCGAAGGGAGGAAAATGCTCTTAGGAGATGGATGTTGTAAATTCGGGATACCTTGGGGTTTTGTTGAATTTTCGTTTGTTTTTCACTTAGTTAAGTTTCTTTATTTGAAGCTTTTTAATCAAAACCATTATAACATGTTTTATAAAATAGGATTAAAAGTGACGAAACGTTATTGAAACTTATTATAAAGAAGGCTTACGATACTTTTGAGTAAATATAAGTACATACTACTGTTTGCAAAAAGTTTGTTTCGTTATTATTTTGCAGTGTGGCAAAAAATGCGTTCATACCCCTACTTCCCTCATAACACATATTAGGCCAACGAAATCCCACTTTTTACCCTTCATACCAAATTTACAACTATATTTTGTATTTTTATTCCTAAATAGAAGTTCAACAATTCTTTTGAGTAGTATTTCACATTTTTATTAGAGAGTCTTTTTTTTATATATACCTAGGTGTAGGTATACATTACACAATTGCCTTATAGTTTATAGCAGGTGTCGAAAACAAACTTATAAGCATTAATAAATCTTACCATTAAAAAGTTACTACTTACAATAAAATGCAAGTTCTTTTTTTCTCAAATTTGACCTTTTACTTCAAGAAAGCCATAAGGATAACTGGATGCAACTGGAACGACGATGTTATACAAATAAAATAAAGTGTATACATTCTTATTCTGAATACATCTTATAAACATCGTTATGTACATTACCTAGACGAGAGAATCGTAGAAATGCAGCAAGAAATGCTCAGCGTTCACCGATAAGACGTATCCCTTCTTTATAGAGCCCATATCTCTGCAATTTCGGGCCCTTATGTTTTGTGCTCATATACATATTTTATCTAACCATCGACTTTCTGTCCCACGTATTGCTGGATTTCGTAGGAAGCATTATTAAAGCAAACAATAATATGCTAAATGTTGTGGCTTCCTATTTTTATTTAATTTTAATTTAATTTAAGTTTTTTTTAAAGTAATTTTGTTGTGTATGACTTTCTTCTAATAAGTTATACAGAACGTTTAATTTTTGTAAATAGTTTTGTAAAAAAAATCAGTAGTTGGAGGAAATATTTGTTTAATTTTCAAACGTTTTAGTCTAATTATAACGGGACAGCACTTGCAGGATGGGAGTAACTTATGACAGGTGCTAGCTCTATAAATGTTGCAGCTTTTACATCAATCCAAAAATTATTTCAATTGCTTATTGTATTTTTTATTACAGTATAAAACAAAATTAGCTAATAAAATGAAAGTTAGCCAGAATATTAATCTCAATGCAATCCGAAAACGTTTTAGATAAATATCTTCGCCCAAGTACCAATAAATTTAATAGCTTAGCGTATTAAACTCATTTTAGATGTCATAAAAACGTGTTATTGTTGTTTAAGTGAGATAAGCTTCGTTTAGTGGCTCATTACAATATTTACAACATTGTCAGTTATTCCCTGGCTCATCTCCTCGAAAAGATTAAAACCAGTGTTTTTGCAGCAACAAAAATGTTTTACGTGAGGTACTGTACATTACTAAACCCCAGCTCCATAACACCAGCTCCATAACGCAGACTTTATGGCATAAGAATTTTTTATAATGCAGGTTCTTGACCATCGAGAGCTCTGCATTTGGTTAGTGTCAATATAGAAATTCTCAAATTCGTAGAGTCGATTCTTTGATTATGATCCAGGTTTTAGTTTCTCTATGTGCCTATCCTCTATACTTTCCTAGTATTGTAAGTATCAGTGAAGAAGTAATAAATGGCATTTATATAATATTACATTAAATATTGAAATGAATACTTATTATTATTTCAGTCTGTAACAACAATCCTGTAACCCTTTTGAACAAAAATTATATCAAGCGTCACATAGGGTGCGGCCACTTTTTAGGTGGGTGACTGCCCATCTTATAATGTTTATTACTGTAGTTTTTTACAACGCTTTGCCAAATTTATCCGGTCGTAGTTAAAGAAGGGTATGCAATGATTTTATTTTACGCTGTAAGCCATTAAAACATTTGAAACATTTGAAACATTCGCTTTTTTTAATTTCTTGTTCCATAACAATGTAATGTGAGTGTACATTTGGGAAATACCGTACCCAGTGGGACATTGGCAATTTCCAAAATTGCGTGGAACGACTAAAATTGAATCGTCGGCGTTATCGGTACCAGAATCAGATCCTTTATTGCCGGACGTAATAGATTTTTGGCAACACCAGCTTACAGTTGTTTACTCTAACTATGAATACTGTTCCTAGCTGTAATCCAATTACATATTACCCATTATGGTAATTTTTTAATCAACCACGTTTTATTTCACGGCTGGATCCTCAATTTCCAACACAAGTTACAAATTTTGGTTCGTAAAATATTTAATGCTCCAATGCATCCGCCTCGGCTGGTGTAATTTCACAACAGATTCTCAGCCTTCAATTCTCACACTCAGATGCAAGTCGCCCCAAGTCACTCTCAACAATGTAACCAGACCCGCGCTAGATCATCGGCATCCGTCTGTAGGAGGGGAGGGTGAGGGTTTGTCCAGTAATGCTACCGTATTGTGTTACTGGAGGGTGACCGTACATTGAGACTCGTAAAGGTCAAGTTACGGATGTTACGACTCCCCCATAACTGTTACTTCGATAGAACTGTTCTATTTTTGTATTACGTCTGTTTTTAAAGGGATTTAGGTGTGTTAACGAATGTGAAGGACCAATTAGATTATCAAGTGTTTGTAAAAATGGCCTTGATTTAATGTATTAAGAACATAGGTGTAGCCATAGCTGGCATTGGATAACGACTTATGATAAACGTTCTTCGTTAACGACGTTCTAACTGTTACAAAGTAACAGCTAAGATAACATGTTAAAGAAAAGTAACAGTAACGGTTATAATAGATAACGTTTTAGCTCATTTTTAGTATGTGGGTAGCGCTGGTGGTCCTGGGGGGTTTGGGAGGTTTGTCTAACCCAGATCCGACCGCAGCCGTGTTTGCCGTGCCTCAGATAAGCGACAGTGTTTGTCCGCCGCCGGCTCACAAACATTCCCTTCAGCCGCTTCAGCCGCCGGCGCCGCCGCCTCATTCTACGAGGGCGCCTTAAACTCTTCAGTCTTCAGTTTCGATGTTTCCTATGTTTTCTCATGTTTGATGTCTGGTGTTTCCTATGTGTTCAGTACTGTGTAGTTTCTACGTCTGGAAAATTCATATTTGATGCAATATAATATTAACCGTGTTGATATAGTTTGTTATTTACTGAGTTGACGTCGTTTAGAAGAAAATACCAACGATGCGACGTTGTTTAATAGGCCCTATTGCGAAGAAAACTTACACACACGTAAACTGCATGCATTTTTTTCATTATATATCCTCTTTCTTTGAAGTTCGTTTAAATCTGCAACCCAAAACGTTTTATCAACTTAACAAATTCAATTCAATACAACTCTAACGAAATTATAAGACAATGACCTGATTAGAAATCTTAAAATTGTGGTAGTAAAGAAACTTTTGCATATGTTTGGCTCAACATTTTACCTTTTAATCATATAACATTACATTTTGTTGAACGTTTGTATAATACTCTACTCTGTGCACAGTATAATAATTGTGCAGTAAAAATCAATTTTGATTAGTGTAAAAGTTGTTTGCAGCCAATTTTTTTAATAGACATCAAGAAATACTTCTTATATGCTACAATGTAGCATAATCTTCTATTTTACTGGCTCCGGAGCACTCTTCGAATGCCGCCGCTGCTCTGGCGTTACATCATTCTACATGATGGAAATCAAATAGTAAATTTGTACATGTTATGTGTAAAATGGATGCTCACAGCAACATCATTCCATTGGCCATAGTGATTTTGGAAAATGTAGTAAATTATCAAATACTGTAGTTATATAATTTTAACAGCATTTTCGTATGATTACTGTCATGGTTATCACTATTATGTGATTAGTTTTGAACATGTCTTATCACACATCCAGACAGATGTGGACCGAATTTTTCTGTGTATCCAAACATCATGTGCATTACCAACACGATTAAAAATACATACAAAAACATTTTTATAAACTTTATCTGGAAACCAACAAATTGGTCGTTCCTTTCCAACATTGGAGCAATTAGCGAAGTTATTTTCGGTTCAAAATTACACTTTACAGAAGTTGGAGAGAATTATCCCGGCAACTTTATAAATGCGATTTTTCAAAGCGGAGAGTAATGAAGTCGATGTCAGACGACCCGTCAACCGCCGGATTAATAACTCTGTGGTTGGTAATTAATCTTGCGTGACGTCACAGCGCAAATCTGCTTCTTCTGTTCTCCCCGGACACGGATTTGCTCTTTACACTCCGGCAGTTTGTAACTGTGAAACATGCCGGTTACCCGTTGTAACTGTTGTTACTGTCGCTGCTACATCGTCTAACTGGTGGATAGCGATAAATTGTATTGTTGTTACATCTATTGTTTATAGTTATTATCAAACAACGTATGGTTATACATTGTATGAATTAATTATAGTCACTTCAGCGGCATTTGGCTAATTGATATTTTCAGTTATCGTGATTTTTCTTTGATACTTTTCGTGCATTGTTAGTTGTTGTAACTGTTGCCGATTTGTACCTGTTACATTTATAACAATAAAATTGCTAGAATACAAATTAAACAAAACCCTAATAACCACTTCACTGTCATTAGTGCAATATTGTTTTGGCTATGATGATAGTGCTATGTTTACGTTTAATAGGTTTAATAATCTAACACATCAATTTGATAGTTATAGTTATGTGTGAGATAATACTATACAGCTACAACATATTACATTCAATGATCTGTAAGGTGTATATTTGAGCAAGATATAATAGTAGGTAAACAAACACATCTGCTTGGATTGAATAATGTGTAAAACTTCGTCCCGGAGCCAAAGTTAAAAGGACTTTCTGTTTTGTTTGATTTTTTTATATTCTTGTTTTTTACTATCAAGATGATTTGAGGAAAGCTGTCCAAACTTCTCAAATTATTGTGTAGTCATCATATGGTATCGAACCCTGATCTCTTGAATCGTTCGTAACCTTCAAGCAACCAAGAAATACATATATTCCATTGCCAATGATCATTTTGCATGGTTCTAAAATTATAAATATATAATTTTAGGTGATATATATTCTTTTTATATTGGTTTATTTAAATCGCGCAGTATTCAGAAGAAAGCGATCTCTCATTGAATTGTCCTGTCGTCCCACATTGTTTGTCTGCAGATAGACCGGTTATGCAAAGTAGTCGGTTACGGGGCGGAAACGTGACGCGAACCGCGAAGATGTGGTTACCATCGTGGTTACACGGGATGGTTACACCGCGCGGTAACGCGGGCATTCCTGTCTGGTCGACCAAGGGAGGACCACCTGACACGTTGGCCGGGGCTTGCTGGGGAAGAAAATTTAAATACCCCCAGGCCAGCGAAAACAACCTAAGTTTTAGAAATATTATGGGACTGGGTATGCATAGGGTTGACGATACCAGTTGACTTGATAGTTCCCCATCAGATAAAGATGCATATCCAACTTTTAGAAAAGTACATTAATGAATAGGTTCGATTTTAGGTTATTGGCGTGTCATAAGAACAACATTGTAAAACTTTTAATGTCAGTGTTTAAACATTTAAAGTGTTTGAAATGTCTGTATCTAAATTGTGTGGAGAAAGCTCATTGAAGAATTGAAAACCTGAATTTGGTATGAAAGAACATTACACTTTATGGTCATGTTTCGAGTATTCTAATAACGTGTTAGATCGATTTTGATAGGAGAAATAATTGAATTGTTACTCACCAATTCGTAAAAACCATATTTAATGACTTATTCAAAACAATTGTTTATTTCCATACTTTTAAAGTAAGAAACCGATATATGTCATTGAACTACATCAAATATTAAAAAATATAGCTCGATAATAAGTCAATAAAAATCGAGTAAATTTAAAACAAAACTTGAGAGCTATTTGGTATTTATTTTAAACTTCATCGAAAATTTACCCGTTGCAAAATGACCGTTTTAAAATAACCGTTGCAAAAAAGATGCAAAATAACCGTTAAACCTGCATTTTACCATCTTGTTCAACTCTCTTCACCATGATTAAACACCGTCCCACCAAACCTTTACCTGTCCCAATCCCAATCCCAGCAGGTGCCTTTGTCCATCGATACCACAATGCCTCTACGACCTCATATCAACCTGATATAACATAGTTCGCTCGTTAGATTCACATCCTTTGACACAAAAATGATTTACCGCTCGTCGTTGCTCGCTAAAAAGGTTACAATATTTAATTTTTCTATTTTACAATGCCTCTACGACCTCATATCAACCTGATATAACATAGTTCGCTCGTTAGATTCACATCCTTTGACACAAAAATGATTTACCGCTCGTCGTTGCTCGCTAAAAAGGTTAGAATATTTAATTTTTCTATTTTACAATGCCTCTACGACCTCATATCAACCAGATATTACATCGTTCGCTCGTTAGATTCACATCCTTTGACACAAAAATGATTTACCGCTCGTCGTTGCTCGCTAAAAAGGTGAGAATATTTAAGTTTTCAGTTTTACAATGCCTCTACGACCTCATATCAACCTGATATTACATCGTTCGCTCGTTAGATTCACATCGTTTGACACAAAACATGATTTACCGCTCGTCGTTGCTCGCTAAAAAGGTGAGAATATTTAAGTTTTCTGTTTTACGATGCCTCTACGACCTCATATCAACCTGATATCACATCGTTCGCTCGTTAGATTCACATCGTTTGACACTAAACATGATTTACGCGTCTTTGCTCGCTAAAAATGTTAGAATATTTAAGTTTTCTGTTTTACGATGCCTCTACGACCTCATATCAACCTGATATCACATCGTTCGCTCGTTAGATTCACAACGTTTGACACTAAACATGATTTACGCGTCGTTGCTCGCTAAAAAGGTTAGAATATTTAAGTTTTCTGTTTTACGATGCCTCTACGACCTCATATCAACCTGATATCACATCGTTCGCTCGTTAGATTCACATCGTTTGACACTAAACATGATTTACGCGTCTTTGCTCGCTAAAAAGGTTAGAATATTTAAGTTTTCTGTTTTACAATGCCTCTACGACCTCATATCAACCTGATATCACATCGTTCGCTCGTTAGATTCACATCGTTTGACACTAAACATGATTTACGCGTCTTTGCTCGCTAAAAAGGTTAGAATATTTAAGTTTTCTGTTTTACAATGCCTCTACGACCTCATATCAACCTGATATCACATCGTTCGCTCGTTAGATTCACATCGTTTGACACTAAACATGATTTACCTCTCGTCGTTGCTCGCTAAAAAGGTTCGTATATTTATTTTTCTATTTTACAATGCCTCTACGACCTTATATCAACCTGATATTACATCGTTCGCTCGATAGTTTAATATCGTTTGACACTAAACATGATTTACGCTCGTCGTTGCTCGCTAACGAGGTTTGAATGTTTATGTTTTCTGTTTTACTAGAGCCAGATGAGACATCAAGTGGTGTTAGCAGCGATTACAACGCTTAACGGGTTTATTGTCTAGGTTTATACGGAACTAAGTCGGTAGTCAACGGTTCATTAGCGTTTTACTGCGAGATGCCGGTTATGAATAAGGATTAACTTGATTTTCCTAAGCCGTAAAGGAGTGCTTTGTTTTTTGTTGAGATAAATTCTTGTCAGAAATAAACAATCGTGCAATAATTTAATATTTTTACAAATTACAATTTATTATTTAATAAAAGATTCGTTGTGTTTTTGTGTTTGTACTGTTGTACAAAGGATTTCTCTGTTTTTGTACACGTATTCAGAAACGACATCATTGAACCTTATCTTCTTTATTCTTTATTATACATATACTATAGCATTGTTTATTATACAAAGTTATTTATTTTAAAGTTCGTAAAAAATTTACCCGTTGCAAAATAACCGTTTTAAAATAACCGTTGCAAAAAAGATGCAAAATAACCGTTAAACCTGCATTTTACAATCTTGTTCAACTCTCTTCACCATGATTAAACACCGTCCCACCAAACCTTTACCTGTCCCAATCCCAATCCCAGCAGGTGCCTTTGTCCATCGATACAACAATGCCTCTACGACCTCATATCAACCTGATATCACATCGTTCGCTCGTTAGATTCACATCGTTTGACACTAAACATGATTTACGCGTCGTTGCTTGCTAAAAAGGTGAGAATATTTCAGTTTTCTGTTTTACAATGCCTCTACGACCTCATATCAACCTGATATCACATCGTTCGCTCGTTAGATTCACATCGTTTGACACTAAACATGATTTACTCCTCGTCGTTGCTTGCTAAAAAGGTGAGAATATTTAAGTTTTCAGTTTACAATGCCTCTACGACCTCATATCAACCTGATATTACATCGTTCGCTCGTTAGATTCACATCGTTTGACACAAAACATGATTTACTCCTCGTCGTTGCTTGCTAAAAAGGTGAGAATATTTAAGTTTTCAGTTTTACAATGCCTCTACGACCTCATATCAACCTGATATTACATCGTTCGCTCGTTAGATTCACATCGTTTGACACAAAACATGATTTACCGCTCGTCGTTGCTCGCTAAAAAGGTTAGAATATTTAAGTTTTCTGTTTTACGATGCCTCTACGACCTCATATCAACCTGATATTACATCGTTCGCTCGTTAGATTCACATCGTTTGACACTAAACATGATTTACGCGTCGTTGCTCGCTAAAAAGGTTAGAATATTTAAGTTTTCTGTTTTACGATGCCTCTACGACCTCATATCAACCTGATATCACATCGTTCGTTCGTTAGATTCACATCGTTTTATACAAAACATGATTTACCTCTCGTCGTTGCTCGCTAAAAAGGTTCGTATATTTATTTTTCTATTTTACAATGCCTCTACGACCTTATATCAACTTGATATTACATCGTTCGCTCGTTAGTTTAATATCGTTTGACACTAAACATGATTTACGCTCGTCGTTGCTCGCTAACGAGGTTCGAATGTTTATGTTTTCTGTTTTACTAGAGCCAGATGAGACATCAAGTGGTGTTAGCAGCGATTACAACGCTTAACGGGTTTATTGTCTAGGTTTATACGGAACTAAGTCGGTAGTCAACGGTTCATTAGCGTTTTACTGCGAGAGGCCGGTTATGAATAAGGATTAACTTGATTTTCCTAAGCCGTAAATGGAGTGTTATGTTTTTTGTTAAGATAAAATCTTGTCAGAAATAAACATTCGTGCGATAATTTAATATTTTTACAACTTATAATTTTTATGTAATAAAAGATTTGTTGTATCTTTTTGTGTTTATGCTGTTGTACAAAGGATTTCTCAGTTTTTGTACACGTATTCAGAAACGACATCATCGAACCATATCTTCTTTATTCTTTATTATAGTTTCGTATTACGTAAATACATATTTTACGCATTAATGTATTTCAGCAAGATACCATAAGTGGAAAACTCAAAAAAATATATGTATTGTTTTTCGTTATTGTAACATATACCATAGCATTTGTTTATTGTACAAAATTATTCATATAGTTATCTACCATACAGCACCAGCATACTTCATTGTAGCATTCTATTATTTCTGTGATCGTTTTATTCATTCTGTTAACAAATAACATCCATTACCAGGAGGATATTGTGTCTTCCCAAATGCCACTTATAGGTAAAAACTCCCACTGTAAAATTAAGCACTATTTATTGTGCATCTAGCGTGTGTTTATATCTCAAACTATCTCTTTCAAGTTAAGTATACAAAACTACCTCCAGCTTAGATATATAAAAAATTAATTAATTGCCTATATACTGCATAAAATATATCCTTTGACGATGAAAGTCTTACTTTGCTTTATGCTGACATAACTTTTTAAGTTTCCTCTCATGGTACATGTTTAAGTACTCAAGCAAAAATATCAGAATTAAATCAAGTTGACCTAGAAACATATAATTACACCTAACCTATATCTTGGAGTTGCTATTCATATAGTTAAGACGGCATCAGTCAAAATGCACTCAACTTTTTCATCGTCGCCGAAAGTTTAAATACAACTTTGGAGATTAGTTTGTAAATTTAAGTTTTCTTCACTTTGTCCTGAAACTAGATCGCTTATTTTCAAAACTAAAAGTAGTTCAGGATTGCTTTAGTTAACACTATTCTTTTTTAAGTCTAATAATATGTATATGTACATATTTTTTGTATATTACTAAACTAATATGAATAAAGTGGAATACACTATTGAGATGGAACTGAGTCGCTCAATTCTTTAAGTGTCTAGACTTCATCTGAAATAAAGCGCAAAAAATTTAAAAAGGGAGAAAATACATTTTTGTCTTAGATCACAATGAGAATAAGTTAAAGGAAATACCTTTCTTAGGCTACACCACAAAATGTAAAAATACAACTTGACATGTTAAAATAAATGAGCAAACCCTTAAACTCTGTCAAAAAGCGTCCTTTTTAAATATCAAATTAATTAATTAATTATCAGTTTCGTCGTCTTACAATTATATATCCATAGTTGTGAATAGTATTAACGAATTGTTCATCCTATGATACAAACTATTCATGCAAAGCAGTGATCGTAGCCTGAGAATTATAATTTTAGTTCCGCATTTCCCATTACTGTTGCAAACCAATGTATCATCCAGTACGGTCGTATGTAACCAAAGTTGGGAGTGTGGCGATGGAATAAGCATCGGATAAAGTTTGTTGTGGATCGACTGAACCCAAACCAACTCGTAACTGGGTTACAACAACATTTATGTATACAAACTGTGTTGCGTATCAGCGGTAGGGTCGAGCCGTGCTGCTAATCGAATGACTTAATCTGCTTTTGTCCCGGTCCGTTGTTGTTGTTGTTGTTGTTTTTTTATCAGTTTTATTCCTGAATTAAACGATTTAATGACTCGCATTGCACCGATAGCTTAAGTTTTTCAGTTGTCTGAGACGGGTAACCGTCCGTAGGCCTCCGTAAAGAACAATTAAGCTACAGTATATGATGAATCAAAAAAGTCCACATTCGTAGACAAGAAAAAGTGTAATAGATTTAATCATTTGGATATTTACAACAATGACAACCAATGTATCTTTAAAATAAATAAATACACATTCTATCATTAGACGTACTTAGTTGACCCTTTGTACATTGATGAATAAATTCACGCTTCCTCATTAATCTAAGTCCGCTGGGTCAATTAAATTGAATTGAAAGTAGTGTTTTCGACTTCTTATAGTTCAGAATAGGTTTTCAAGGCTTTCAATACAAACAAGGTATTTCTATAAAGAGATGCATTTTAGACATTTTCCCACAATTTGACAGTAAGAAAACCTGCCAACTTAAGATGTAAGAGATGTGTAAGATGCTGTAACTTAAGATGTGTATGATTCCTGCTTCAGATTTTCGTAACTGATGTCCATAAAATTAAAGAGAATGGTTTGTTTTTATTTTACCTTCGTAACAAATTGATTTCAGGGAGTAAGGCTATATGTGGAATTAGAACGTTTGACGCCAAAAAATGAGCTCATATCCGTGGCCAGCGAAACACAGAAAAGCTTTTTCACCTTAATATCTTTTGTTTGTCAACTTTCTACTCCAGCCGAGTTCAAAAGGTTTCCACCTCTTTTATTGTGTGTCGAATCCACTGCATGTCAAAAACATATTAATTACTTATTTTTCCCTTAAATATTGTTTTATATAAACCATGCTGTGTGATTAACTATATGTTTTACTTATTTTGATTTATTTTTCAGGTGGGACAGAGTGCCTCATTGAAGAACTAACACACTTAATTCCTGTAAGCATCAAAGCTTTCTACAATACTTTTATCATTGCTGTAATTGTAGGCCTATTCTATAAACATTAGTAAATTGTGATATGCAAAATTTAACGCTGTTTAGGCTTTTTCTGTTGGTTTAGGTAGGTATGGTTTGTAATAATACTGTTGTAAAACTATTAATCCTATTAATTATTAATCCTGAACATTCGTAAAATGTGCATGTCTATCTGGAAATAAAATGGAGAAAACCCTAAATATTGAACATAAAACTAACCTAGAGACGATGATGGAAAGCTTTAAAAATAATTAAAGCTTAGTCTGTTCTGCTGGAGCTAAACCTTCAACAAATACAATAAAAGTTATTGTTTATAAAGTGATAAATCGTATTAAAAGCCATAAATTCCCTCTATTCACGGACCAATAACACTGTGTTTTCTGCCGAGCTGACCTCTTTAACTGGGTTTATTCCGAATTTAATTGCAATGTGTTGGTGGGATCTTTGTTATAAACATGGTTTAATCTTGTCACAGCTAAACAATGAATTACACGTTTGAGTTTAGATTGCCATTGTTACCTTCATGGTAAATAATTTTTCCTACGACTGTCCGTGAAAACAGTTGTTTGCGCACTCAATACTCGTCACAAAACAGGCGATTGCCGTATTCATTTTACTTTGCGCACGCTAGATTTACTTTGCGCACTGCAGTGTTTAAACATCAGAACACAAAACAATTTGGATTAGCCAGCAAGGAAACTTTTATTAGTCAGGAATTAAGTTGGCAACACTGGATATAAACATCTGATCTATTGTTGTCCATGTGGTCGTTTTCTATTGAATCAACATAAACATAACCTACAAACCAGCTACGGGTGAGCTACCGGTACGTAAGTTAGGTGCGCAATGATCAACTATGACAGTGACTTTAGTGATTTAAGTGACTTATTCCCTGACGATCTTGCTAAGACTGCTAAAACAGTGGCGTTAAATCTTCGGCATGAAAAATCCAATGAATTTTTAACTAAATGTAGGAAGTGCATAATACAAGCTATCATAAATATATATCACTATCTTGAGATAGGGACCTCACATAGTAGGTATTTTAACATGAATATTAAACTTTTATACTTATTTAAGAAATATTTGGCAGTCGTAGGAAAAATTTAATATACAACTCGTGCGAAAAGTGCCTTCACTGCACTCGAGAGAAATTATTCCGCACTCGCCTGCGGCTCGTGCATAAACATTTCTCTCGAGTGCAGCAAATCGCCACTTTCCGCACTTGTTGCATAGATAACTATTAGTGTTATTTAAATTGACAGCTTTAAAAACTAATTAAAAATCCATTGTTATTGGTTATGCGACGAATGGTTTGAATCCCTTCTCATTTTGCCACAAATATAAAATAATTATAAACAAATATTTCGTTTGTGTAACTTTTCAATTTAAAATTTTCTTTTTACAAAGAGGAAACAAGGCTAATTTGTGAATACTCTGTTGGCAGCGAACGGCGAAAACAACGAGAAAGTCTTGTCATTTCCGTATCAGAACGTAATCTCCTCTCTTGTTCCTGGAAAACGCGTCTATCCCTCTGTCTTCGCAAAAATAAAATGTTAAATTATTGCGCTATCTCAATTTTCCGCTGAACGACCTCAACAAAAATAATGCCTGGAAAGGTTGCTTTATTCGCTTAGGGGAAATGACGTACATTTTTTCCTCCTCTTGAAGTGCATTAATAGGAGAAAAAAGAAACTTTTTGTTTATGAGGTTATTGGCCAGAACATAATGGTAGTAGCCTATTCTTTCGGGAGATAGCAGCATCTGTGGCTGCCTGTTTTGTCGGTATGTTACTACCAAAGTGATTAATCTTAGTCATTATGTATAATAAACAACGAATTTGGACGAAGTAATAAATGAGCCTTTATTTATCTCTTTATCCGGTCATTATACATACTCGAGTTTAGTCAATGTGATTAACTGAATTGTAATTACAATTTAACAATAAATTATATAATTTCCAATAGAGTAGTTATTATAACTTCTAACCTAACGTGTCTACAACCCGAACCCTTGAGTGAATAGTATTAAATTTCTCCACCCGTGGTCGGCTATGATTCATAATGGCCGTATCCCGGTTAGGCGTGTAACCGACCAAAGAGATTATTGTTGTTTGTTATTGATGGAAATAAATCATTTATTCATTATTCATTCATTTATTCATTAAGTTATCAGTAAAAAAAATAAATAAATAAAAAAATACTTTACCCAACTGCACTAGAGATTATGAATAATAACCGGTTAAATTTAATCAATAATCACTTTCACCAGAAAACTTGGTTACTATGTAGGCCTATAACAACCAATCATTATGTATACAATGTCCGAGTAATTACTTGGACCTGGGATACACATTTCACTCCTAATGCTGTATACAGGCTACTAAATCTACACCGTCAATTCACTATTGTAGATTGACCACTAAACTATCTAATTAACTAAAGTACATTCATTAGTGAATTTACGACAGTCTAATTTTTAACAGTAAATGTACTTGTATTTAACTTACTGTTAAATATATACCATTAGTAGTGAAGTAGTAACAGCATAAACTGGACTCCCCAACTCCTTTCTGGAAGTTGACTATACTACTCATGGTACTCTATGTAGGGTAGTGTGCGTGAAAATTCGTTGTTAATGAATGACACATCTTTATTGTTTCACGATAAGATTTCTTTGAGTCACTTGCTATCTTTGAAAACCTTGTACCTTGAATTATGTGATATGTCAAGCGAATCTTTTGTCTCATTGAACTGATAAGTGTAAAATTATTTACTAACAATGCTATATTACTGCCTAATTGTCTAAACGGTTTTCTTGGGCTACATGTTAAACCTATTGTTAAGTCTCCTCACATACTTATTAAGTTTCAAAATACAGCAGTTTATTTCCAATGTGGAAAACTTCGCAGTACTTTGGTGGTTATGACATGAAAGGAAAAATGTATAATTTGAGGGCATCTAGTATTTAAAATTGGAATTGCAAGAAAAAAAAACACTTATGTTTGAAATTAGAACACCATTTTTGGTCCGTTGCTAAAATTCCCGAATCAAGTTGGCGGAAACGGATTGATTTTTCTAAACAAATTGACGAAAAATAGTCGAATAGTCTCTCACGACAACTAAATCTGATCAGTGCATATACTATTATCCGAAAATTTGTGTCATTCTTATATAAGTTAGCCATATTGCCTCATTATATTGTAGCGAATAATTAAAATGCATCACAGGTGTAGTAATGAACATAATGGTTTCCACCTTTATAAACGCGGCAATAAAAAGTCCCCATTCGCCACGTTGTCCGGTTTGCTTTGAATTTCCGCTAGGATATTGGCTTCCCCGCTGGATATTGTAGCGCTTCTAGCCTACATGTTGAAAATATTTATTTTTGTAATGGTATTTCAAAAGTATATTTAAAGACAAGTTTCAAAACATTTTTCTCTGTGATGCGTTTAAAGGAAATATTTAGCTTAAAATTTAAATAAATATAAGCCTATATAATTTCGTAGCAATCGAAATTATTTTAACCTAGTGAATGATGAAAGAAAACTGTCCAGACTATGCGGTGATTAAATATTGATAAATATTGATCTTTAATGTCAGATTTATTGTTTCAATGTCTCAATTTAATGTCGATATATATTTGCAAATTATTTTACTTGTTATTTGTTTTAACTTACTTTAAAAACTAGTTGTAGTTCATTTAGTATGCAACTTATCGTATTTAATACAAATAGACAACTAAACAATATCATCCTGCAAAAAACATTTGATAATAATCCTACAATGCGAATAACTAACAGTAATTTATGCAGTGTGTTCTTCAGCCTTTACAAACTTTTCAAGGTTATTCAGCCAGCCAAAATAAAAAAAGTTTACATAAACATATACGTCCTAAAATGCTTCGTCGAGCCGCTAACCTCCATTTTTTTCACTAAATTATTTTTATTTCCGTGTTGAGTTTATATTTGGCATGCACGTTTATCGCAACCAATGTTCATTTTAATAAAAAATTATTTTTCTAAATTTTTATTTAAAAAATGGCCACCATTATAAATATTTTCATCCAAATATCTCAAAAGAGTAACTTTAATAAAAATTTAACAAGTGTTAAAAAAGTAGACAAATCATAATTTCTAAACAGATACCAATTTTGTAAATGTCTGACAACAAATAACCGAGTTATTGAGATTCTTCCATTAAAATAACTTAAATTTGCATTTATTAAAATGCAAAATCAACGATTTTTTGCAGAAAATTTACAATACCTCTGTTATTTTTTGTCATGTCTTGTTGTGGTATCATAGTTAGATCATTTAATTCGCCAACTTTTTAGTATCTTGTAAAATGTTTTAAACGTTACCGTGTTTGAGATATTTGAGCTTTAAAATTAAAATGACCGTTATTCTGGAAATAATGTGTTTTTGTTTGAAAATTGAGCTTTGGTATGATAAAGGTAAATGCTAAATATGATCTCAAAACAACTATCTGTTAGGGTAATAAATATTATTAAATGTAAAAAACAAAATGCGGCTAGCGGCTTAATGAAGCATTTTATGGCATATGTTTATGCGAGCTTTTTGCTTATTTTGGCTTGCTTAATAACGTGGTAAAGTTTGTAAAGGTTGAAGCTGGACACCCTGTATATTTTCTTAAACTGTTAATACGTTATTAATAATAATTTGCATGTATTAATAAATAAATAACTCGTACTTGCAAAAGAATATGAGTGTCCCTGCCAGAATTTATGTTCGAAAAACTATTTCTCCGCACATTAACTGATTTGTTTAATGCAATGCTATAAAAACGTGGTTCCAAATATTTTCTTTTTAACATCGCATTGACTACCCCGAAATGCACACAGAACACATGGTTCCCAGATTTCAGGACGTTGATTTTACGTCGTAAACAAATAAAAAATAGTAATTTCCTTATCAAGACATTCCTCTGCCGGGAGGACAGGGGAAGGCTTTTAGTGGTCGCGCTGAGCCCTGAACATTGCGTCTCCCAACGTGACCGGGGTGCGAACGACAATGAGAAACGGGGAGGGAAATGTACAAGCCGTCACTCACTAGCCGTTTGTTTAGCAAAATTTTATTCATTTAAAGAAACTCTTGAAATTTTTCTACAGTGAGCTTTAACTTGACGAACATTTTTTATATTCCTTGTGGTAATACTCTAAGCAATATATGCCTTGAAAAGACAAAAGGTCGGATATGAGTATTAATTTCGTTTTGGCTTGCTGTTATTGGCGTTTACTTTTTTTTGCAAATATTTACTTTCACAGGCCATTAAAGATTTCCCAGAAGAATCAAACGTGAAAATACTAAGATTGGCACTTCAGAATGGAATCTCTTGATATCTCGCGTAATGAGTTCATCTCTCGATTCGCAACATTTTCTTTTCGTTTGATCAAAAGTAAGTTTCATCCTAATTATATACAACCTTGAATTTTCCCTATGTAATCTCTTGGAAAATATTTTAATTTTTACATCATTTAAGGTTTGAAAATATTTTTCCACACCTTAATTTTTTTAAAGAATCAATTATTTAATAATATTTTTGTACTAAATGATTTATTAAAAAATTCCTTGTAAATGTACTAACATCTACTAAAGGCGGCAACACACTACTATACTTTTCACCAGGTTTGTCCAGTACGTTGCTTGGTCCGATGTCTTGGTCACCGAAATGTTTGGAGTGTACGACCCTGTATGGTGTAATGTTTGGCACGATGCTCTGTCCGACGTACAGTCCGGTGGAAAGTCCGATAGTGTGTCGCCGCCTTAAAACAATCTCAATTTACACAATTTATATTTTAAGTATTCCTATAATATTTTTGTTAAATTGATTTTAATTTAATTTCTAGAATAATTAATTGTTCATATCTGAAATGGTTAATTAACTAGTATACACCAAACTATGTACCCAAAATTTAAAAATATTAATACATTATACAGGATAATTGAAACGTGTAAAATTAAGCCTCTTAACACGTCAAACATTTAATTACTTGCATAGCAATACAAATCCCCAACAACATAAACTATCTCTTTCCACGAATTACCATAACAGTTAAAACTTTCAGTTTGTTTATCCTCCACGAATTATAAACATAATTAGTGCAGTTCCGGAGTCATAACCCAACTTTAATGTGGATTTCTGGCCAAAGATTAATGAGAGCCCGGCCAAACGACCGGCAACTTTTTCTCGGTGAAAACTTTCTGCTTTAAATGAACTCTAAAGTTGTTCTTTCTGGAATTAAATTTTTACCCTCCTTTGATTCATTACAAGTGTGGTTTCGTTTAGCCGAAAATCTTGCAGTGAGTTATTCACTTAATATTGGTTGAAAGGTTTAAAATGTTTTCCAGTTGTAATTATTTTTTTTTCTAGCAAAATTGAATGTCGCTTGTAATTAATTGCATACATAATTAAGTTTTCAGTTTAATGTTATTAGTCTTTCACAGTTCAAGTTTTGTTTTGGAAGATCTGTAATGGAAGACCATTATAGTACTAATAATGTTGTAGGACATATTTATCTATAGCTTTATCTATTTATGTCTTTTTTATTTTATAATCTTGGCACTAGATTTTCTCGTAACTATTTTCTAAAGGGGACTCTTTTCCTACGTTATTTTTACACAAAAAATTTGTATAGCTACGATTATTAATTTCCCAGCCAATTACATCCCTAAGCCACAAAAAGACAAATCATAGGATGTTGGTTGCAAAAAAAATGTTTACTAAGGTACATTTTCTTTGTCACAAGTTAATGCCATACAATTTTACAAGTCTTATATTAATCATGGCTTTTACTGAGCTTTCGTTTCTAAAATCATCCTTATCAATTTGGCAGAACTTCGTGTAGTTCCCGTAGTGGGTAAACACATAGTTTATCTATGTAGGTTAATTCACACGACTTGTTACCGCCATTATCTCGACCTAATTCTGTGTTTGCTCCAGTGTGAGACATCAGGATAAAATGTCGGTTAAAATGAATTTGTTCCAGTTTTGTGTTTATGTACACAAACGAGTCGTTAGTGTGATTCATTCATGCTTAATTTGTTTAAATTATAAATAAGATTTCATCATGTACACTTATTTATTTATAGAATACATTGGACGATAAGTATTGAGTTTAGAGTTCTCGTTTGTAAGTGAAATCAAATAAAAAATCTGTTTGACTAAAATGTAGAATTTGTAATAAATTGTGTGCAATCGTTGCCGCCATTTTAAGATTTTTAATCTCTTTAAAAACGAGGGATTTTTGGGGTGTAGGCTACATCATCTGCGCGGTGGTAGAACGACGGAAGGTCCCAGGGTCAGAAATGACCTGTAATTTTTGTACCTCTTTTTCTGACCACGACTGAGGGTCCCAGCCCTAATGTGGGTTCGAGGTGGGACCTTCCCCTGCACTTGGGGATTAAGATAATTTGACGAAAGATGACGGGGGCATTGTTTACTTTCATAAGCAACTAACTGAGGCACAAATAAATATTTGCATATTAATATATGGATGAAATAATGTTATTTTAATATATAATATATAGAAATTTTTGTTTGTTTGTTTGGACAGACGTTATAAAATTGTCAAATTGAATTTGAAACTTAACATGTTACTCCTACGAACACAAATTGATATTAATGAAGTTTTTATTATTTATTCAATCAAACTGATGTTACTAATTTAATTAAGAGCCTATAATACAAGTGTAAAATATAATTCATAACTAAAACTGTGCTACTTATATTTTTTTTTGTCTTAGGACTTTATTTATTAATATATTAAAACAATCTTAGATTGTAATGTTTTGTCACTTGATTAGCGTCGAAGGAAAGTTTATACGCATTATAATGTTTGAAAACCCACAAAACATTAAAATAAATAACCCGAACATCCAGTTTGTTGCGAATTACGTGTAGATAGTTTCATATTTTCCAAGTTTTGACATTTTTCAAAGAAAGTTGTCAAACCTGAGAAGGTCCACTCGTTTCTCAAAATATTTAATGGTTAGGCCATATCAAATCCAACCAACAGTTGTACATCATGTTTTCTATAATTCGATAATATATTAGCTCATGCTTGTACTATTGCTTGTGCTACATTAAGGCTAGTCATGGCTATATTTCGGCGAGTGGTAATTTTTCGTGCTTATAATATTATTCACACAAAATTTACCACTTAATTTTGAAATTTGTTGAATCAATCCTATATTAGCCTAAACTCAGAGCTATACAAATTGTAGCATGAAGATTGCCTTATATTAATGAATGAAAAATTTACCCAGAATATTTCATTATTTTCTTAATGTTTTAATTTAACATTTTTTCAAAACTTGTGTAAAGTATAAGATGACATAGAAAGCCATACTATTGAAATCGTTCGATGTTTTGTTTTCAAAAATGTAAGTTTCATAACACTTTTTTTTATATCGCAGGGAATTAAAGAGCTACGTTAGCGCTTAGCTAATGTACCTGAAAGACTGCATTCACACAAGAGACAGTCTTTCATTTTATGAGGTTGAACTATGCAAGGAAATAGAATGAATGCTTTGCTATGAAATCTGCAACGTCTATTTGTCAGTGCCGCGCCCACCCCCTCACCACACCGCGCCGTGGCCTTTACATTGTAGGGGACGACTGAGGGTCCCATCACTAATTAGGGCCTGGCCTGGGACCTTCAGTCGTACTCTGCAAAATATTTAACTATTCACGCTCGTTGATTTTACCCTGGGACCTTCAGTCGTACAACCCTGCGCGGTATGCGGTGAGACAGGGAGAAGGGCTGCACGTTGATCTCCATGGAGCTCTCAGGTAATTGCTTAGTCTACGCGGTGAGGGGTGGCTGGTCAACAACATCTCGGTGCTCTATTTCAGCGTGGAGAATCTTTGGGATTCTTCTCTGCTCTCCTCTTCACTCCAAATGCAACGCGCTTGTTATGAGTTCTTCGTCGCCGATCGGTCGATGATTGTATTCACCTGTGACTGTCGATAAGATTTAGCTGTCTTCCATCGTAATTACTTCGCACTAAATTTGAATTCCCCGTTTTTATTCATCGATAACGCCCCTCATGTGTTCTTTTAACATTTTCAGTGGTTTAGGCCTAACTCTGATCGTCGCACGTTTTCCATTAATTTCCCAAATCACTACTTAAAACTAAGAACAAAACTCACAAACTTTGAAATATTAAAAAATTGATCAAGTACTCAAACGAGTAAGAAATGCGTTTCTCGCTTTTTTAACAGGCTAGTTAGCTATTTACTAGAAATTACTAAAATTCCCATTGGTACTGTTTACGAACTGTTGTCAGCAGGCTGAGGGTGCCTGGACGGGACTTCGCGCAGATCAAGGTGACAAGACGACCCTTCTTAATATTATAAAGCAGTCTTGCATACCGCCCAAATGATGAACAACCATTTTTTAGCTCATCGTACCCCCGACATTTCTGTTGAGTTAGGACCTTGTTGAAATGAGCATTTTAATACACACTAAGACATGATCATCACCACGATTAACCTAGCGCCACGGGAGGTAAAACACTTAAACATCCAATCTATATTTATGAATTTCGCTGTTACATCTGTTATTGCTTACGAAGGCCTGTCTTGTGAGTTAATTATTTAATCATCCCATCATGTGGGCCAGACAGATGCGCCCGACCCGCGCCGTTGCGGGAGGCCTCGTAACTCAACGTCACTCTCAATATTTGACACGGCACGCATAATGTGACGTGAAAAACTTATCGGGGACCCGCGGCACGCATTCAACCAATTCCATAACGTTAGGGGTAATTTATTCTCCCACCAGAACGAAGTTTATTCATAAGGTTATTATATGGTACGATTAAAAAATTACAATGCTCCCAAAAATGCTAGGGTCGAATACTACATACCGGTATAAGTAGTCAAATTAAATCAATACAATTAATCGACTAGTTTACTACTTGTCTAAATAATAATAACTGAGAGTGATTGAGTTTAATATGTTTTTTGTCCTCTGTACCGGATATTCAAACTACTCTACTCGAAAAAAATTATTAACCAAGTCTAGTAGGCTAAACAATTTTGTGTGTGAATACATTCCAGACGTTTAATAATATTTTAAAAATATTTAGTATCCAACTATACCTATAAATAAATATAAAATACCACACACACAGCCAATCTGCTTTCTTGTATAAAAAGTTTTGAAAGCCCGTTTTTGTAAAATTGTTACTTTGAAATTGACATAATGGTTGAGACTCCTACACGCACTTTTAATTAATTTTATGTTTAGTTACTTGTATTAAGGTTCAGGTCTTTTTTTAATGTTGTAAAATGAATAGTAGAGGGTGTATTTGCTTTTATACTGAGCTATTAATGTTGTTTAAAATGAATATCGACATGATATTAAAACAAAAATTAGCTAACTGCATTTTTAAACTTTTAATGGATATAGAGGACTATGTAAGGAATATAAAAAATAATAAACCTGTTAAATCAACCCCCTCAGGGCCACTTAATACGGGCGAACACTGTAAAGTGTTTTCTTTTGAAAATTAAAAAACCCTAAATCCGAAATGTGGCCACAACACGATTTAAGAGCAGCAAACAAGTGTGAATCACTTCTTTACAAGCGAGTGTGTGTTTCTCGGCACGGTTCGCGGTAGCCTTGAACTGCGGAGTGATTGTCGCTTTGTTTAGTAAAGGTCATCGACTCGGCGTGTTTTGGGCACGCGTGCCACCGCCACTGGTTGACCCCCGACCCCCGGCTGATTAGATGGTTTTGTTGAAAGTGATTTATGTTGATCGTTTATAAACAATGGACATATTGCAAACGCCATGGTGGCCTCTTAAACTATTTATTTGAAGAGTTATGAGTGTGTTATCGTTCTTGGGCTTCTGGAATTTGGCGTTCGCTTTCAACACGTGTTTCATTTGAAATCAGAGATTTTAAAAGGTTAATTTAGTTATTAAACTATGGTTTGGAGGATGGTTAATTTTTTATGAAATTATATATTTGTTTAGGTCATTTTGCATAAAGCTATGCAATTTTGTGATTTTATCGTTATTTTAATTTCATTTTTTTGTGATGAACGGTGATGAATGGTTTGCCTATTAATATAAAGTGTTGAAGCCCTCAAAAATTAAATTAATTATTTAATTTAATTAATCTGATATTAAAACGTTCGCTATCATTGAACATCGTTGCTGTACGCGTTGATAATACCCATGGGGCACGGAAACAAATCAATTGTTCGCATCTGAACTAAAAGGATTCCTGTATAGACGGTGGGTTTTCACTAATTAATAAACGTCACTCTCAAGCAAAATTTTGTAAACGTTATTAGTATACCGAATGCAATTTATTGAATTAGTTCGCCGTTTTCGTGGTATTAAGAAGGTCGACATTCCTCCCAACCTTCCCTTGCTGACCAATAACTTCTGTAACACAACTATAATAAAACCTAGGCGTACTATTGTTTTCCATATAGCAATAAAAAATGCGTTCTTAGCAATGGTATTGTGTGCAAAAATCACAGTCGAAAATTAAAACATTTCTCTTAACAAACGACTCCGCCAATAGCCTATAACTCCTGATGGCCATTCCCTCTGTTACAGCAGATAATGGACCATCCCACACCGCAGACGTTCCCTTGTCCATTAAAGAGTCAGTAAACACCACAGAGTCGTCCGGCACTTCTGTTTGGCGAAGGTTGGTTTACTGCAGTCACACTAGAGCTGTGTTTACAGCCACGGTGTTTTATACGCTGCAGCTCCAGTTTCAATCTTGAAACTCCCCACTCTCGGCTGCAAATGTTACGGGTTTCAATTTGTTCGGCGAAATAACAAAACTCCATCACTATTGTTCGGTTTGTATGTTTTCGTGTTTATCACTTTGTTCTTATTCTTCATTTTTCGTCTGCATTCTACGTCAATTGTTTCAAAACTGTTCCCCAGCAACTTTAAACAATGTTTCTAGCTTATCACAAAAGTTCATTTCTTGATTGTGTGTAAAATATAAAAAAGTCACAGATTGCACTCGGCTGATTTTGCTTAAATTTCTTTCCAATACAATAATTTTCCAAGCAAACTAGTTTGTCGACAAAAAAATTTTGGGTTACTCATTAATTTTTGGAACATTTCTGTGTAATGGTTAACAACTAACTTAGTAACAAGGACTTAAAATAAAAAATATTTTCTAAAAATGAAAGTTAAATTATCAGAACTCCAAAATAGTATGACCATTACCACGTTTACGGCAAGCAAGTCATTTTCTGAAGTGAAAAATTTACCGCTTGCTGCTTACAAGGTTTACTACGTTTTAACCACTTTTAACGCCCTTCTTAAAACACATTGGTCTAGAAACTTGGCAGTCTGGTCGTCAAGTTTTACGGCCGCCAGAATGACGCAGGTGATTGAATTAGCCGAGCCGATGTCGAGCGTGTAAACTGTGTAACGACGGTGGAACTTACGTCCCACGTGCAACGTGTACTTCCTGCTCACAGGACGCGCCAGTAGTCGTCGGATAATCGAGTGAAAACATTGCAGTTTTGGGTTTTCAAATTTGATTAAATAACCGTTTGTATGAATCGATTCTTAGATGCGAAAAAGTAAAAATGTTTCTCAAAAGAATATAATACTTACGAGTTGATAAAAATATAAGAAATGCAACAGAATCAAAAGAAAATAATTGAGTTTATAGTCTTATCTGTGAATTTAAAAGTTGTTGATTCTAAATCGTCTTAAAATTAAGGCTTTTGTTTAAATCAAGTTCCATGTAAATTTGTTAATTCAATGGTTTTTTTTCGTATGTACTTTGTATGCGAGAGATATTAGAGGTTCAATATCACCAAACATTGATCAAACAAACTATGAATAAATTACATGATTTTAACTGAATAAAACAAATGAATTTGGTTTTATAAAAAAATATACTTGTGTCTCCAGAATCTATTTACTAAGACAAATATTTCTGTAAAAATTCAAATTGTAAAATTTAAGAGTGAATTCAATTGAAAATCTGCTCTTACAGGCCAGCAGGTTGCTTGCTGAATCCCTTATATTTTTCACGTGAGCTCAAAATAATATGCCATTGCCATTCTATTTCGTCTATTCACATTAGTGTTTATAATAAATGGCTTAATAGATAATATTAAGTTGGTAAGTTGGCACGGCAAAAATTAATAAATGACAAAAACTTATTTTAAACTAAACTCCAACTATTATTCCATACTTAGGAACGACAATAATCGTTGTAGATAAGAAAAACTAAACTGCAAGAATAAAAATAAAAGCCCGCTCAACATGTCACCGGCAAAGCAGCAAAATGATGAATGGGGACCGAGCAAAACTGTTATCGCTCCGGCAAAAATAATTACGTCGGTCCGTAAATTACTCTTTGTTTCGAGCAGATTAAATCCAAAACCAGTGGACATTGCTAGAAGTATTTACCGATTATTATAAATGGTAAAACATTGCGTGCAAATAGCCTTCGAATGTTAATTTTATTATTTAACCAATTAAAAGCCCAATTATAAATGGCCTCTGGTTCAAAAGATATAACGATTATTTTGACATAGGTGTTTTGTTAGATTTAAAAAAATCATGAAGCGAAATCACCATTAAATCAATATTAAATGTTGTAATCGTGTATACAGAGCACAAGAGTAATTTGTTATTATGATTTAAAGTAACCCAAGGTCTTATCAATTTTTTTTTTTTCAAAACAATTGCATGCTCAAGTTTTCTAGGTTTTTGGAGCGTCATTCCACAAAGATAAAAGCATTTATTTATAATCATATATAATAAATAGGCAGTAGCTGTCTGTGGTTCCCTTTTATGAAATCAACTCGACCGACCATCAAGAAATTTGAAAATTTCGAATAACTTTTCTATGAAAAGCATATGTTCTCCTTTTGTTAATCAATCAGGGCTCCGCCCTACTGGCGGACGTATCCGCCCTACGTATCCAGCCCTAATGGTAATCCTAATTCTAATGTAATCCTAATGGGTACAGGTTTTTATCAAACACAATTGTTTTTAAATGTAGATAGTGCAACAAGCTGGCTCAGGTTTGCGATAGACTGCAACTCTCCAACGGGTGTATTAATAGTATTACAGTGTTGGTATAATTAGTGATGTAGTCAGCGTCGTGACAGAGCCAATCCTAGAGGAGTGAGCGAAGCGAACGATCTGGCTAAAAGATCTCCAATCTTATAAAAAAGTGTTATAAACTTTCCGTGGTCAGTCATTTAAACGTTTCAACCATATTGGTATTGCAAAGAATTAAATCGATTAGGACCAATCGGATTGTAATTTAAACAATACTTTATTACGGAAAGAACAAAGGCATAATCAGGCAGAACAAACTGAATTACTATTTCAGAGTCGTTCCATTGAAATTCCGCCGCGCATTTACATTTGAATGTGCCCGTCCGCGTTCCGCCCCCGCCGACGTTTGCGGTACACCCCAAACACCACATTGTTGGCGGATTAGCGGCGCCAAAACTCATATTGTACTGGGAATTCAATTTGTCAATTTTCTTTTCTGGATAATTCATTTTAGCCGTAAATACGAGTATCTTACATTTTGGTGTCTGACTAATCTGGTGGAAGTAGGGTAAGTTAACCAGTCCTCGCACTCATTTTATAGATTCATTCTCTTTAAGAGTATTTCGGTTTGGTACTTTAAAACAGTTCTAACAACGTATAAGTTTAACTTATGAACCCTCCACCTAAAATTATTATATTTATGATAAAAAGTTATTTTCAAATGCCCTACTTTCCTTCATTGTGTTCATCGAAATGACTGCTTAGTCAAATAAAACGACGTATTAAATGGCGCTTAATTTTTCTTCTTGGGTGTCTGCCACTTTCAGTTCCAAATGCAGTCGAACTCATCAGCAGTCGAATAAATGTATAAATTCAATAATTGGTGGTAGGCCTATATCTTAATTTTAATGATAAAGAAGAAAACCATACCTGAAATAGAAATCATCAGGATTAATGGTCTACTATGACATCATGCTTAGAACACCTTAAAAACTAAAACGTATAACATAGTTAAGCTGTTGTGATCGGGTCAAGAAAGATTACTTGCTTTACAATGATCGTTAAGTGTATATTTTTATGACATGCCTCTTAAACGTTTTTGTCACTTTCTCTTTGGAAAAACACACGTTATTGGGCTATGTCACATCGATATGACTTTTAAAGTTCTAAGATAATTCATTTTTCCCCTAAATACGAACGAGTATCTTAAATTTTGGTTTCTAACTACGCTGATGGAAATAAGTAAATATTAGTTATCCACAACGTCGTCTACAAACATACCAAATATTTAAAATCAATTTTAAATATAGGCTTATTTTTAATTGTTAAAAGTTAATCCACGAGTCCAGTGTGAACAAAAGGAAATAAAACTGGAGGTGGAAGGTTGAACGTGTGAGTGGAGTGCAGGCCGGCATGTATTGTGGGCATTGTTTCCTTTATGCAAATGCTGCATTGTAAGGTCACAGCTGTTCCCCCCTCCCCCCCCCCTGGCGCCGCCATATTGCCAGACTGTTTTATGACTTCCTGCAGCAGATACCTAGGTCGAGATAGGTAAAATGTTCGCTGCTAATTCCTAGTTTATCGTGTTTTGTGATTTTCTCTTAGAGATAAAATGTATCTTTTCTTCGAACAAGATTGCTTACTTTGATTTTAAATACATAGTTAATTTTATATGTGATTTGAGCAGGAATATTAGGTAAATTACCTCAATGCGATACTGTCAAAGAAGTTATAAATTGCATTGCAAAATTATTCTGATTTACGACATTATCTCGAAGGAAAGGTTCTGCTCCAGAAGACTAGAAAAATGCGTTCTTTAAATAATACTTTTCAATATTAAAATAATAAATATTTAAAAATAAATTCTACGCTAAACATGTAATGTGTGTAAATGGGACAGTTTCGTTAGAACCTTATGTTTTCTATGATGAATATTATTTTTAAATCTGTACACATAGTGGCTTAATGTAAAATTTCCTTAAGCCTGTCATTATTGTACAAAGTATCCAGTAAAATCGTATGGACTTGAAAAATAGTTTTGTTTAAAGGCAACGCATGTTTATATAAGTTTTGTGTCGCTAATATTGTATTTAAGTACTAAAGGGTTTCCTTTAGGTACACCAATCCAAAAATAATCGGGAAATCAGTTTATTACTTTAGGATCCTCTTAAAATTAGTTAAAAAGTGTGTGTCTCCCTCTGAAATTCACATTATAAAAATACTTACAACATTGCGGAGTATTCATTCCTACTCTGTCTGTGTCGCTGAACTATCCCCTATGAAAAAGGCCTAATATTTATGATTTCTGCTACTTTGCTTACATCTGTGGTTGCCCGCCCGTAACGTGTCCCCCCGGTGTTGGAACACCTGGAGGTGAAGCGGGGATGCTGTGCTGGTAGCTGCGGCTGCAGGATGGTCAGGCTGGTAGCTGTGTGACTATCTGCCCCTAACCTGTCCCCTCGGTGTTCCAGGTGAAGCGGGGATGCTGTGCTGGTAGCTGCGGCTGCAGGATGGTCAGGCTGGTAGCTGTGTGACTATCTGCCCCTAACCTGTCCCCTCGGTGTTCCAGGTGAAGCGGGGATGCTGTGCTGGTAGCTGCGGCTGCAGGATGGTCAGGCTGGAAGCTGTGTGACTATCTGCCCCTAACCTGTGCCCCCGGTGTTCCAGGTGAAGCGGGGATGCTGTGCTGGTAGCTGCGGCTGCAGGATGGTCAGGCTGGTAGCTATGTGACTATCTGCCCCTAACCTGTCCCCTCGGTGTTCCAGGTAAAGCGGGGATGCTGTGCTGGTAGCTGCGGCTGCAGGATGGTCAGGCTGGTAGCTGTGTGACTATCTGCCCCTAACCTGTCCCCTCGGTGTTCCAGGTGAAGCGGGGATGCTGTGCTGGTAGCTGCGGCTGCAGGATGGTCAGGCTGGTAGCTGTGTGACTATCTGCCCCTAACCTGTCCCCTCGGTTTTCCAGGTGAAGCGGGGATGCTGTGCTGGTAGCTGCGGCTGCAGGATGGTCAGGCTGGTAGCGGTGTCCGTCTGCATGGCGATGCTCCTGTCGTCAGCCCACAGCGTCGCCTTCTGCCCCCAGGGCTGCACCTGCGACGACGACACTCTCGTCGTGTCCTGCATCGAGGCCAACCTGGACGTCATCCCCATCACGCTGAACCCCGCCATCCAGCGGCTGGTGCTCAAGTACAACAAGGTCAAGTCGGTGGACGCCGCCTTCCAGTTCTACGGGGAACTGCAATACGTGGATCTCTCCCACAACCACCTCGTCAGCATGCAGACCAAGAGCTTCGAAGCGCAGAAGAAGCTAGTGGAGTTCCATCTGAACCACAACAGGATGTCGCAAATATCGAACAAGACTTTCGAAGGACTCAAATCGTTAAAAGTGCTCAGCCTTAGGGGAAACTTTCTGGAAGACTTGCCTGACAAACTGTTCGGTGCGTTGAGTCTGCTAGAGGAATTAGATTTAGGACAAAACAGAATCATGAGGATCGACTCGACAGCGTTCGTGGGTTTACCGAACCTGAGGATTTTATACTTAGACGATAACATGCTGAAGGTAGTGCCGACGCCTACGTTTCCTTACCTTGCGAGTTTAGCAGAACTTCATGTCGGATTAAACGTGTTCAATGTTCTCTCCGATGACACTTTCAAAGGTCTCAACAAACTGTCCACGCTGGATGTTAGTGATGCTAGTCTTCTCAATATATCTGATAACGCCTTCCGTGGACTGGGATCTCTTAGGAAGCTAGTCTTGACTGGTAATCGATTGACGAGTATACCCACAAAGCAGATGTCCTCTCTGACCAGAGTGGAAGAACTGTCAATAGGTCAAAACGACTTTAGATCGATTGAACCTCACGCTTTTCAAGGCCTACAGAATCTTCGGAAGTTACTGATTTCGGGAGCACCAGTGTTGGAGAGGATAGCGAAAGGATGTCTTTCGGATAACTTGAACTTGGAAAGTCTCACCATCAGCAGTAACAAGAGATTGACAACAATCGAAGACGGAGCTTTCGCCGGGCTGCCAAATCTGAGAGAGATGGTTCTGAGGGACAATGCCTTCGCCACATTCTCGGAGTCCATGGTAGCCTGGCCGGAACTGAGAAAAATCGACGTGTCTGAAAACCCTCTCCACTGCAACTGCAACTTACGGTGGCTGAAGGAGCTGCTGATACAACGAAACACGAGCCAGGTCTTGTGCGCTTCTCCTAGTCACCTGAAGAACAAACCGCTCAAGTCGCTGTCCCCGGACGACCTGGGCTGCGCGCTGCACGACACTCGCCAACAAGTGATCATAGGCGCGATCTGCGCGACGGCGGCCTTCTGCGCGGCTGCACTGGCGCTCATGCTGTACCGCTACAGGCGGGCCATGCAGTCGGCGCTCAAGAGCGTCAAATGGGACAAACCCAAGATCAGCGGCAAGGAGTGCGAGTACCAGAAGACCCACTTGGACGACGACTTCCAACGTCACGCGCAGCCGTATAAACCAGAACCGGTGACGGAACTGTAGCTAGAACTGTTCGCCTCCGCCCCCTCGGCGCCCAACATCTTCTACCTGCCGGGGGACAGCAATACTGGGAGGCGAACTCGAGGAACCGGCCAGCGAGGCACCAAACCCGTGAACGGCTTCAGCTACATCAGCGGCGACATGTTCCCCCCGGAGTGGCAGCGACAGACCAGGGCCGTCATGTCCAACGGGCACGGTCACCACTCGGACGGATAAGAGTGTTATAGACTCCGGACAAGAGTGTTATCAGTGCCGACAAAGACTGCTACGAGTTACATTGTTTTCGACAGTTACGATTAAATATTTTTGTAAGTGCCATGCGTATGTATATTACTGTACAGTTTTATTATTCATAGAGTATGATTACCGTTGTAAATACGTCGTATAAAGCTTTATTACTATATTTTAAACTTTTTATGGTCTCAGTATAGGACTTAAGATATTCGACTCACGACATTCCTATGCATTTCTATTGTAAATTCGTATCTAAAAAGTAATTTGTACATTTTACAATTTAAACTGTAACAATTTATCGAAATATTGTACATATAAACGAAACACCATATTCGATCACTTGATTATTCTATTTATGCACGATACTATAAATAGTGTTCTCAAATTCTTAATTTATTCTGTTTGGTTTGAAAAATGTAGTTTGAAATTTGCAAATATAAAGATTTTGTATTTTTTATTACTTTTTGTAACATAATTGTATAGTTTACTTTAATAACGTTTCACAAAGCCCGGTGTATTTTCAAATGTTGTTTTCCTAGTTTGAAAAAGTATACAATTTAACTTTTTAAGGGAATCTCTTGTAAACGTTTTAGGCTAATCCTTCCTAAGGTAAAGTATTTTATGCAAACATAATATAATAAACACAAAGGTGATTGTAACTTTTCGTTTTGTGATACTACATAAATAATACTATGCACATAAATTAAAATAATATTACACTAAGTATCGGACTATCTGTTATTTTTCATGTTTGTATACTACATAGTTTTGTATATATCGTACGACCAGTACCTATACCGATCGTGAGGGTTAAACTAGTCTCCTCTTCATTCTAAACCTGGTTCACTTTTTTGTACAACCAATGTGAACGCCTTTTGAGCCTTATTTCTCTAAGCAATATATAAAGTGATTTTTGAATTGCTGTAAATGTTTTACTTACTGTTTTGTTTGGTAACTATTGTAAGTATATTCCATAGAACTGTGAATTAAAGTCTTTGTACAAACAAAATGTTTATTTTATTTTATCCAGTTTATTTCTTACTAGACATTTATTCACAGATAAGGAGTCGTACATACTGTAGACGATTATCTATTAGATGTCAAAGTAATTAATGTCCTTAACACCTTTTTACATAAGTTTTTAGAAGACCCACAAATCCGCAACTAACTTAAAATTGACAAATCCAAACATTTGGCAACAATTCTCAGGTTTTAAATACAATTTTTGTACAATACACACTTTTCAATTACGAATAATCAATTTCAAAGAGTTGTAGTTACTCAATTTTCTATTCTTTAGTAAAGTAAATTTTCAAATTATTCGTCGTCAAGCATCTGATGAATAAAAATTTTGAAGTAAGAATAATAACGTTATATACCTCTTCAAAAATGTCATAGCTTACTAACTGAGATCACCATTTTATTTTCGTTAAAAATCTGATCCATTTATTTCAAATCTATCTGTCGCCAATAAATCAATGTAATTAATTTTAAAATTAATTTTAAAACTGCATTCGCCATAAGGTATGTAACCACGAAAGCCTGCATGGTTTCTCTTCAACACAACTTCCATTATATGACGGCAAGTGAAGACGAACGCCCGGTGCAGTCCAGGCCGTTGTTCTATAAGTAGATGCTCGCATCTGTTTGTATTCCAGTCAGCTGTAGAACACTGCGTCAATTGACACGACATATTGTGTCGCTCGTGGAGGCGGTGACGGTGATGTGACGTAGGAAGAGGAAGCTGTCACCAGTTCGTCTGTTCCTGCCGTACTAGGGCGCTCAAGGTTGGCACGAGGAACCGTGGAAGGTGATGGATGGAAAACTAAAGTAACTTACTAAGTTCCTCGTTTTCAGCCAAGCTAAGGTGCTGCAAATTCATATAAACCAAACTGGATTTTATGAAGTGTTTTTTTTATATTTTTTTTTACCAACTCAACAGTCAAAAGTAACTCAACAGATTATAATTAATGACAAGTGTAGCTGTCCCTAGTAAAATACCTATTTATTTGTAAACCCTGGAGAAACTGAAGTAACCAGTACTAAGTTTTCCATCAGAGAAATCAGGTCTACACGAAATTAGGATCTGTCTTACCAATCAATGTCTTTGTACATTAATTATGAAATTATAAAACTGAAATCTTAGTTAACAATGGTATTATTGTAGTCCCCCGATTTTAGTTTCCGAGGAAACTAAAATTAATTTGATTAAAAAAATATTACATTTTATAAACATTAAAACTTTAACTGTCGCTTTAAACTTACTGCTTTTAAGTTACTTTAATTGTTTTCTGGTTCAAATTAAATTCAACTTTTTAATTGATTTAATGTTTCGGTTTAATCTTTTTTTAACCTTAACATTGTTGTGTAATTTTTTTAAGCAAACGGTATCTCTCAAGTTTTGATAGAAATGCACAATGGCTACTGTTTAGTTTAATTAATTTAAATTCAATGTTTGTATGAATTAAAAATGAAATTGTGCGTTACCATGAAAACAATATTTGTTTGGTTGTTTCCAAGGAAATAGGCCTACGTTTGAAAGTTTTTTTAAAGAAGAGCGAACGAGCTCGTCTGAATAGGAAAAACCTTTTGCACATGGCATTTTGGCGTACCATGACCTTCATTGTGGATATACTAAAGATTATTTAAGTTTACTAGGCAGAAGCTTGGTACCCAGGTATAGTATAAGTAGAGGAAACTATAGTTTATAATTATTACATGTTAGAAGTTGGATTCCTCCATTACTATTAGGCATTTGACATTTAACAACTTTGCTATAATAGGCAATTATTAGAGAAAAAATTTGTACGTGGAGAAGACTGGACATCACACTTCCTAGAAACAAATTTAAGTTATTACAGTGTTTGGAAATATTGATAATAATAGTGATTACATCATAATAGAACATATTATGATTTAAAACGACAAAAGGTAAACAATCCTCTCAGGAGCTTTGCTTTACATACTGTATAACATTACTGGGAGTCTTAAGTCTTTGTAGTAAATCATATATAACACAGCTGCATAATATTTTACAGTTTTTAACATATTTCTCAGTATTCAGGATTTTAATATGCATTTGTAAGTGTAGAGAAATCACCGCAAAACTAAATTGGGTACCGGAACTGTATACCATGGGAATATAATGTGTCATTACAGTACTGTAAGTTATTATATTTATATTCCAAATTTTAGTCCATTATCATTTTAACAATTTAATCTGTCGAGGTAAGTTTAGCCTTGTAACCTAAATTAAGTTTAATGTACAGTAAAAAACAAATAATAAAGAAAACAAAAAATATAAATTCTCTCAATAAAAACATAATTTTAAAATTAAAAGGCATATAAAAAAGATATTTTATACATCCTTATTCTTCTAAGACAAGGATTACTCTTTACACAATTGCATCATTAAAATATCAAGACGGAAACGGGAAGTAAAAAAATCATTTGGAATTAAATTTAAAAAAGGCCGGGCGGTCTGTAGATTCCGATCGGAGATATTAGCATATGAATGCGGCTTCGTTAGAATTCCTCGCCCAGCCACTACTCCGCCGAGGACACTTGCCGCAAATGAGGGACACTTACAAATACCTCCGCATACTGAACATTGCGGAATCAAGGACGCTTGCTGAAAATGGGAAAAACTTTCAAATAACTCCACAAACTGAACATTACAGAATCAAGAATGCTTAAAGTAAATGGTGGATACTTACAAATACCTCCGCATACCTAACATTGCAGAATGAAGGACGCTTACTACAAATGGGGGACACTTACAAATACCTCCGCATACTGAACATTGATGAATCAAGGACGCTTGCTGCAAATGGGGGACTTTTACACATACCTCCGTATACGGAACATTGTAGGATCAAGGACGCTTGCTGCAAACGGGGGAACCTTACAAATACCTCCACATACTGAACATTGCTGAATCAAGGACGCTTGCTGCAAATGGTGGACACTTACAAATACCTCCACATACTGAACATTACAGAATCAAGTACGCTGAAAGAGAATGGGGGACACTTACAAATATCTCCGTATACTGAACATTGCAGAATCAAGGACGCTTGCTGCCAATGGGACATTTACAAATAACTCCACATACTGAACATTGCTGAATCAAGGACGCTTGCTGCAAATGGGGGACACTTACAAATACCTCCACATACTAAACATTACAGAATCAAGTACGCTGAAAGAGAATGGGGGACACTTACAAATATCTCCGTATACTGAACATTGCAGAATCAAGGACGCTTGCTGCCAATGGGACATTTACAAATAACTCCACAAACTGAACATTGCAGAATCAAGGACGCTTGCTGAAAATGGGAAAAACTTTCAAATAACTCCACAAACTGAACATTACAGAATCAAGAACGCTTAAAGTAAATGGTGGATACTTACAAATACCTCCGCATACCTAACATTGCAGAATGAAGGACGCTTACTACAAATGGGGGACACTTACAAATACCTCCGCATACTGAACATTGATGAATCAAGGACGCTTGCTGCAAATGGGGGACTTTTACACATACCTCCGTATACGGAACATTGTAGGATCAAGGACGCTTGCTGCAAACGGGGAAACCTTACAAATACCTCCACATACTGAACATTGCTGAATCAAGGACGCTTGCTGCAAATGGTGGACACTTACAAATACCTCCACATACTGAACATTACAGAATCAAGTACGCTGAAAGAGAATGGGGGACACTTACAAATATCTCCGTATACTGAACATTGCAGAATCAAGGACGCTTGCTGCCAATGGGACATTTACAAATAACTCCACATACTGAACATTGCTGAATCAAGGACGCTTGCTGCAAATGGGGGACACTTACAAATACCTCCGCATACTGAACATTACAGAATCAAGTACGCTGAAAGAGAATGGGGGACACTTACAAATATCTCCGTATACTGAACATTGCAGAATCAAGGACGCTTGCTGCCAATGGGACATTTACAAATAACTCCACAAACTGAACATTGCAGAATCAAGGACGCTTGCTGAAAATGGGAAAAACTTTCAAATAACTCCACAAACTGAACATTACAGAATTAAGAACGCTTAAAGTAAATGGTGGATACTTACAAATACCTCCGCATACCTAACATTGCAGAATGAAGGACGCTTACTACAAATGGAGGACACTTACAAATACCTCCGCATACTGAACATTGATGAATCAAGGACGCTTGCCGCAAATGGGGGACTTTTACAAATACCTCCGTATACGGAATATTGTAGGATCAAGGACGCTTGCTGCAAACGGGGGAACCTTACAAATACCTCCACATACTGAACATTGCTGAATCAAGGACGCTTGCTGCAAATGGTGGACACTTACAAATACCTCCACATACCTAACATTGCAGAATGAAGGACGCTTACTACAAATGGAGGACACTTACAAATACCTCCGCATACCTAACATTGCAGAATGAAGGACGCTTACTACAAATGGAGGACACTTACAAATACCTCCGCATACCTAATATTGCAGAATGAAGGACGCTTACTACAAATGGAGGACACTTACAAATACCTCCGCATACCTAACATTGCAGAATGAAGGACGCTTACTACAAATGGAGGACACTTACAAATACCTCCGCATACCTAACATTGCAGAATGAAGGACGCTTACTACAAATGGAGGACACTTACAAATACCTCCGCATACCTAACATTGCAGAATGAAGGACGCTTACTACAAATAGAGGACACTTACAAATACCTCCGCATACTGAACATTGATGAATCAAGGACGCTTGCTGCAAATGGGGGACTTTTACAAATACCTCCGTATACGGAACATTGTAGGATCAAGGACACTTGCTGCAAACGGGGGAACCTTACAAATACCTCCACATACTGAACATTGCTGAATCAAGGACGCTTGCTGCAAATGGTGGACACTTACAAATACCTCCACATACTGAACATTGCAGAATCAAGGACGCTTGCTGAAAATGGGGAAAACTTACAAATACCTCTGCATACTGAACATTGCAGATATTTATATCACTTAATTTTAAAAAAAGACAGGCAATAGTCGAACACCATCATTTTCCTAAGATGGATGAAAACGCAAATATTTCTTAAACTCTTTCGCTCTTTATTTCAAATTTTACACTGTGGAAGCCACACCTTCGCTGTGCTGGTAAAAGGGACTAAATAGCAGTTTCCAGTCTCTGAGCAGTTTTACAGAGAACTTCACAGTAACACTAACTGTATGACTAACGATTTAACATATTCTATCTGCAACCGTAAGTACCAATAACGATCATTAAGTAATATCATAAATACGTACAGTTTAAATCCAATTAAAACTCCTTATTGCTCCTCCTATCGAAAAAATATTTATTACCTCGCTTATTAAATAACTTTTATAGATTATTACACAAAGGGCAAAATTGCTTCCAATTTTTATATAGGTTTCAAAAAAACATTGTGCAATGAATAAAAGATTTTCCTCCTTCCATATTTTTTTAATTAAAGGATCTTTCCAAACAGAACAATAAAGTCACTAGCAATAAAGTCACTAGATTATAAGTTAGGGGAAATTCATTGGCAACAAATTACAGCAATTTTGTCATAGTTAGGTTGAAACTCAAAGTAAATTGTTAATCCCCATAACTCCGGCCCAAACTGCCACACGGCAAGTTCCTAATCTTGATTTATGTTGCCACCCCAGCGCTGTAATCCACCCCTGGAAAATATTTAATACTACACGAAACCTTGTGGCGTTTGCAACATTATCAGTAGTGTGAAATTGTTGGTGCTGGCCCAGTTCAAGGTCACCTGAGGGATGACGTCATCGAGGTCAATGACCTCACCAATGACGTCATCGATGACGTCATCGATTGCGTCATCGATGACGTCATCACTAATGACGTCATTTCTATGACGTCACACCCATGACGTCACAGAAATGACGTGCTGATGACGTCATCACCCCTTACGTCATCAAAATGACGTCACCGACGCCACTAAGGTCAAGGTCACGCCGAAACTTAAAATTTTTTGGCACTTTTGCCGTTTCTCGCACTACGCTCCGAGTTTCAGTCCGAGTCCCCGTGACCTTGACCACTTGGAGCGAATTTTCGACAAGAAACGGCAAAAGTGCCAAGTTAAACTCGAGTTTCTGACATGACTCTGCCTAAATGGGCAATCGGTTATCCCTCAGGTGACCTTGAACCAGCACAACACCAACAATTTGATATTACTGTGACTTAGAAAACCTAACAACGGAGCGCCGACACCGATGCGCATCCCACGACAGCCACCGAGTGACTAACTGTTAGGCTCTGTGTACTCTAGGTATATGGGGAAGTGGAGGGGGAAATCTCAAGGTCATCCAAATGGAGTTTTAAAAAAGTTAAAGAGTAGAAAGACTACTCTTGTGCTTCCTGGGCGACTTCATCAATCTCTAACGGATCTGTAAACCAATCCGATCTGTAGCGGCAGGAGTCCAGAAAACAGGTGCACCACCCATCAGGTTGTCCGTAGCACTTCCGACAATTGGTAAGATTGGAGAAGTGAAACTTAATACACCGCTGCGGACAACAAGTGTAAAAGTACTGGGACTTGTAAACTTTGAAAGTCTGTAGTACCGGTGGTGGCAGCTGTTGGTTCTTGCATCTACACCTGCAACACCCGAAGCATTCACATTGCCGGCAGGCCAGCCCATCCACTTGCCATCTCGGTAGTAGGAAACACTTGTCTTTGCAGCAATAGGTTGTCCCAGTCTCTTCCTCCCAACGCTTCTTTGCACAATACGTGACGCTTGGCTCCTCCAAACACTTATGCTCGCAACATGAGATGCGCTTATTGTCCATAGTTGATGCTGCTTTGGTGAGGGAGCACGATGAAGTGATGCTGTGATCAGTGGGGACCAAGCTTATATAAACTAAGGCGAGTGGAGGGGGAAAGGTCAAGGCCATTCAAACGGAGTTTTAAAAAAGCCAAAGAGTAGAAAGACTACTCTTGTGAGTCTATAGCGATTTCATTGATAGTGAGTGCTTCGGTATGCCAAGTCGATCTGTACTGACAGGCTCCTAAATAATGTTTGCAAAAACCTGCAAAATGATTGTTGCACAATTTGCAGCCAGTTAGCTGCTTTAGTTTAAATTCAATGCAACGTTCAGGGCAGCAAGTGTACTTATGCCCTCTCATCTGATACACATGGAATTTCTTCAACTCCGGTTTCGGCTTCTTCCAAGACCTGCACTTACACATGCACTGACCAAAAGCTTCACATTTTCTACATGCCAAACCATCTACAACATCAATGTCATTTGGCCATGAAAAACATTTCCGTTCGCAACAGTAATTGAGTTGACTCTCCATGTTGCTGCGGCGAAGGTGCACGATGAAATGATGCTGTAGTGAGTGAGAGTGCACCTTAAATAAACTCAGTGGAGGGGGAAAGGTCAAGGCCATTCAAACGGAGTTTTAAAAAAGATGATTAGTCGTCCTCCTCCTCCTCGTCCGTTGTACTTGGAGAGCTGTCAGACGAAGAGCCCCGCTCTGGTGCTCCCCAGATGAAAAACATATCAATTTTAAAACGAAGACCAGGATCTTGCGTCATCAACTCCTTTAATTTGTCACATACCAAGTCGACCTTGTGTAAGGTGTCAACAACAAGTATCCAATTCGTTGGCTCAATATAAGGTGTAGTTGAGTCCGCCTCGCTGATAACCACATCCTCCGGCCGTATTGGAGTGTAGAGATGTGTAAAACTCCTTGGCGGAAGCTGAGGCTCAGGCTGGCTGGAAGTGGAAGGTTGAGTGTGGACCCCCGTCGCATCGAAATCCATAGTCATCCTACATTCAATGTTAGGATTTTCGTTTAATACGTATACCAATTTTTCATGCAACATATCCACTTTTGCTGAATCTTGCAAGTGAACATTCCACGAAAACGGCCATTCTTCATCTGTAGTGGAGTCAACTCGAGAAAGAGTGCTGTCCGCCATGATAGCTAAGCAAGGAATGAGGTGAGCTACAGACTGTGGTAACAGTATTGAAAAGTAGAGGGGGTAAACCAAACGTATATGGAGAGGGAATCCTCAAGGTCACTCAATTTGAGTTTTAAAAAAGGAAATAGTGGAGGGGGAATTTTCAAGGTCATCCAATTCAGGTTTTAAAAAAAAGGGAATGAAGGTTACTCCTCTTCAGCCTCGTCATCCATGTTGTCTCCCACATCTTCATCAGCCTCGTCTCCCTCATCTTCATCAACGTCAGACTCACCGTAAGGGTAGATTGGTGACATAGGTGAATATTGTGGAGAGTGTTGACCGTTGTTGTCGTCCCCTTGCATTCTAACTTGGGACCAATCATAGTGTAAATTCATTTGAATTATCATCCCAGGGTTGTCCCGCAGTATTTCTTTCATCCGTTCACAAATCGTTTCCAAATAGTGAACACTGTCGATGGATAGTGTCCAATCTGTACTCGTTTCAACATCAGTAGTGGAGTCAGCTTGGCTGATGGTGTTGTCTGCCATGGTTGCTTGTCGGACAAGGAATGACGGTTGATGTGATGCTCATGCAGGAACATGGTGAAGTGGTGGGAGGTTTGGTGGAGTAGTGGGGGAAGTTTCAAGGTCATCCAAACGGAGTTTTAAAAAAAGGATAACCTACAAAGTAACATTGAAACTTTCCAACTGATGGTGGCGAGCGTTTTCTTCCGCAACCTTGCCGACACATGTAACTATGCCGTACAGGATGAACAGTACAACCATAATAAGTCCAAACAATAAAAGATAGCCGTTCACTATCATAATATTTTCTGAGTGGATCTGCTTTCTTCTTATCGCCCTCTCTTGCATCCTCTTCTCTAACTCGTGGACGAAGTCACAGCATGCGTGAGGACATCTTTCATCTGTTGGTTGGTTTGCCATTGTTGATGTTGTCGGTTTGGCTGTTGAAGATGGAATGAGGTTTCCAATTGCGATGTGCCATGTACACCAATAGTCAAGTGGTGGGGGGTAGCAAAGCAGTGGAGGGGGAAGTTTCAAGGTCATTCAAACTGTGTTTTAAAAAAAACCTATCGTGTTACTGAGCTCATATGTCAGTAACAAGATAGGTGTTTTTGCTCTTTTAGTTCTTTAATATAATGAAGAAATAAACATATTCTACAATGGTTAGGACAAGAAATACAACTGCTAGTCAGCTGAAGTAATCCAAGTTGTCCGGCTCGGTCTTCATGGATGTCGGTGAGGAAGCTGTCGAGGAGTGTCCAGGGCCTTCCTTTGGCTTCCTGGTGTTCCGTATATTGCAAGCGTAAACTTGCACGTTTATACGGTAGCCTCGTGCCACCATCATTTGCAACTCCTTGTACAAGTCGTTTAGCTCCTGCTGAGTCTTGATGCTCACCTCCTCGTAACTTGCGCAACTGACGTTCAGAGACATCCTGATGTTGCTAGGTTGGCTGCTGGAGTAGAAATGAAGCCGAGGCACAGCGCTTGGAGGTACATGGAAAAGTGGTGGGGGTAAGAAGTGGTGGGGGTAGAAAGTGGTGGGGGTACAGAAGTTTGTTTAAACTGTTCGAAATTTTTTCCATCGATACAATGGCATGGAACAAATAGCGCAGGTGTCCTTGTAGTTTTCAAATCTAAACAACGGTGCTAGAAATCCGAACTGTTTTATACCGCCATCCTGTACGAATCGTCGAAGGTCTCTGACGGCAGCATCGCCACAAGGCCTACAAAACTTTTCCCCATCTTGGAACTTATACCAGGAGTATTCCGAATACCCTCTATTTTCTCTCTTGTACTCTTTGATATCCTGCTTTATTGTTACAGGGATATTTTCTTGTAAACAAGATGGGAACAAATCTTTGTGAGTTATAACTCGTTGTAAGCAAAGCTCGTACAAGGTGCTCATCGTTCACTAGTTGGCAACAGACTGACAGTGTTCGCATCCAAGCAGGTCTCAATTGTAGCGATGTAGTGGGGGTAATTGTAGCGCGGTAGTGGGGGTAATTGTGAAATGCAAAGGTCAAAGGTCAAGGTCACCCGCGAAGTTTAAAAAAAATGCAACATATCAATATGTGACAAACTTCACATATTGATATGTTGCATTTTTTATGTTTTTTTTTGGTCTTTTATGATTTATTTATTTATAAAACATTACAATAACATATGTACAACATTAAAACTTAAATCTAACACTGCTGCTTATCGGCGATGTGGATGGTCAACTCTGTAGAGTTGCTACCCGTGCAGCCGTGGGACACCAGGTATAGACAGCCGGGTTGAATAGAGCGAAGGTCCTCGTTTTGTAGAAGATGGACGAATCTCTTGGGCAAGTACACCTGGAACTTTGGTTCATCCCCCGGAGTAAACGGTGCCTCGTTGAGACTGCAGCAGATGGCCTCCCCAACTGTAGTCTCCATCTTCTTCATGGCGTGGATTATGTAGTGCTTTTCATCTTTTAGTTCAGAACACTTCTTCACAGGTAATATTGTTGACTTGGAGTGAGCATTGAACTGCTCGACCAAAGTCTGAAGGAACTGGTGAGATGCCATGGTCAGGTTACAGATCGTCTTCTTGCTCGGAGATGTTGTCGTCTCGGAATCTCGAGTAATACTCATGCCAGGTCCCGGTCTGCTCCTCACTTATATACTCTCCGTTACCCCCACCACTCCCCACTTCCCCACTTTGAAGGTAAGAGGCGAGTTTATAGGCGTTTTTCAAAGCGCAATGTCTATCTTTATCATGTTCTGAGCTTTTTGTACAAATACATATGGTTTCCAGCATGTATTGATAATTCTTATCCAATTCCACATCATTAACCGGAACATGAGTAAATCCTTCGATCCATCTTTTCTTTTCCAGCCCCTTTGTGTAAATATTGGTAAACTTGTCTGAAAAGTGATGCATAATGTGATACAAGTCCGTGTAACTTGTAAAACCATCATACCAATCGATATGATGGAAGTGTTTTGAAATCCATCTGTTGGTAGTAGCGGCTTTACTAGTTAAAGACGAATAAGAACATGGTGGTTTAAATAAAAACGAATAAGGAACACTTGTATTCATGTCCAAAAACACAAGTTCTTTTATAATGAACCTATCATCATTACCACGAAACGCTTGAAACTCAATAATACCAGGCTTGGACTTTACTTGTTCTTCTTCTCCCTTGTCCATTTTGAAGGTCACACGTCTGCTCATTACGAAGTCAGGAGGTCAACTCATTTCCACACCACGGTAGGTACTACTTTTATTCCAGGCCGTACAGTTGTTGGCGCGTTGGTGTATATTTAACGTGGGCACCGTCCCCAATAGGCCTAACCCCACAAAATGTTGGTTATTGTTTTAAAAACTAACCATTGTCATTTAAGTTTCCATCTTTATATTTTCCTTGTTTTCGTTTTCATCACTAACACTTGATTCTTCTCCTCCATCTTCTTCTTCTTCCTGTTTTACTGATTTCTTATGTAGTTGAGCGTACTTTTCCAATTGTCTCCACATCTGTACTTCATGAGGAACTCTATTAAATATAGAAGTATCCACAGGTCCGTATAATATAGGTGCGTCCGGTTGTTTATCCAAAGTGTCTTCCAGATAATCTTTAATAATCGAACTTGAAAACACCAGTTGTCTCAAATATCTTGTTATAGGTTCAGTCGCACAAGTTAAAATAAAAAACTCCTCTCGATTAAGTTGAATTTTGTTATCATGTCTTGTTGTGTCTCTAAACCGCAGCTGATGATCACCACGTTGTTTAATAATATCGATTTCCACATTTGAATCCAAAAGTCCTACTCTTGTCTTTCTTCCAAACATGTTACTACTTAAATAGCATTCTAGCAGATGCAAGTGTTTCATAAACGATTCCCAAGCACTGTCCGTAAACAAAATCATTTTGGGTCCATGAGTTAAAATTACAGTAGGGGAATAATCTGTCGATTTCATAACACCGATTAAAACACTTTTGTCCAAACTGGAAGAGATTGGGTAAAATATTCGCAAAAATGCCTCACTCAATATGTTTGGAGAAATATTATCTTCAATATCCCTTTTTCTCTTTTGTATATTCTTTCTTCTTTTACCTTTTTCTTCAACATTATTACTGGCGTGAAGTTGTCCGCAAACGTTTTGTTCACCTCCTTCCTGGTGACCTTGAAGATCTAAAAACTCAGATATCTCCTTCTCAATATCTACCACATTTTCAGGTGTACCACTAGGAGAAGCCATATTGAATACGATGCTACCCATACAACAGTAGGCAACAAACTGATGAGGAGCGGCCTGTACGCTCTGCTTTTATACTTGCGGAATGAAACAAAACCGGTTTTTACAGTACATTCTTAACAATTCCAGTTAGAGGTGTGTATGTTACAATTTTATCATGTAGAATTAAACAGTATGCAGTTGTATTAGCCGGTATAGCCGCGTTGAATTCCATTTCTATTTTTATATCCACACTTGATGATTTTACTGATTCATTTTGTTTAGAACAATCAATTACAACTATTGGGTAGGCATCGAAATATTTTTCAGGTGATAATAAAGGTGTATTTGCTTTACCGTAATACGAACTTTGGAATCTTGCGTACATATCGTAAAATATACTGTATTTCTTCTTAGTGAATGACACATTTAAATTGTCGTATGGAAAGAATTGTGAATTTAAATAAACTTTAATATTTTTCAAGTCACAATGATCAAATTGTCCTGCATGTTTAGTGATGTCGTCTCTTCTACCTGTTTGTAAACCAAATATAATATACCTGGCTCGTTCTACATAATTTGATGTTTTAACAGTCCAAGTGTGTCGATCCGTAGTAGGTAAACTGGGATGCTCATGGAATTCCCAACTTCTAAATGGAATAACAATATCACGATCGGCTTTTAATTTTCTTAAAAGTAGCATTCTATGCTCGTCAGCTAATTTAACATGTGGAACTCTCCATACAATTTTGTCTAATTTTAATTTCCATTCTAAAGTTGCATCAGTCGTATTATCTGCAGCTTTAATAATGTCTTTATCGTTAGAAGACCTCAACAAAACTAATTCTTGTTTAACATTTAATATTATTTTCCTATAATCTTCAGCAAAACCAAGCAACAAACGTAATGGAATATGAAAATCAAAATATCCATCTGAATTTGGAGTGATTGTGTCAATTGTAGGTAATACCCATCCGGCAGGTTTAAGTAAATTGGTTTCATTGGGTGTTATAGATGTTAGTCCTTTTAAAGTCGTTGTAATACCTACTTTTTTAGTGGAATCAACTGTTACACCTGATATTTCATATCTAATTTCATCAAACAGGAAAGCCATAGGATTATTTATAAATAGAACTGTTGTACCAGCAGTAGTACCGTCCTTTTTAGTAACTTTTCCTTCAATATACAAGTAACTTTCACATGGTAGTGTGTAAATGTCTTGATGTTGTATGGGAATACGAATTTCATCGTTATTGTTTAATTTCGATGAAGTGTAAGGGTTGTGGGTGTGATATTCTTTTTCCCATAGGGTTTCGTCGAATGTCGGACCCTGCGCTATATCCAGTATATCCATAATCGGTTAATTTTAATCCAACTCTCTCTAAGAAACGAATGTTCTCGCGTGTTAACTCCTCCACAGCTGAAGAGCTACTAATGCGGTTTCCCGTAGGTTGTTCGCTTTTAAATGTTAAACCCATGGTTTTTGTATTAAAGTGTCGATTTTAAATGTAATCTAATCGTAATAGGCTCTTCTCTGAAGTCTACCAAGTTACCGTCTTGATCCAATACGCTCAACACGATGTCTGAAATGAAAGTGGTGTTCAACGGTAGATATACCAGGTTTTGTGGCTTTTCAACAATTTTAAATCCAGGTGGTACACTTGGGTAAAAAGTATGTATGATATGGGTGTTAGCCTCATCCCTGTAAGCTCCTTGTATAATGTTACAAGTTATGTCTATACTATTGACTTTTAATATTGTTACTGTTTTCTTACCGGAATGTGTTACATCTGGTTCTAAAACAGGCTCATCGTTGGAAAATCCTAATAAATCACCAATTGAGTTTGGTTGAGTAAAATCTATATAATATTTGGAAGTAATTTCAGCTTTCATCGTATTATTATTACCTTTCAATGATATATTGTCTTTTCCCATTTTAGTTTGCAAAAATTCATTTATATGATCAATTTCATAAGAACCTGTGGGTAACCTGCACTCTTGTAAGTCTGTAAATTTCCCACTGGCATCTTTTCCCTTATAATAATGCAATACGTTATTTTTACCTTCCGTAACATTGGGAATAGAGTTGTAAGCTGTAAAGTCCAATAGTGCCGCCTCCCAAAATCTTCCTTTTTGCAAGCGTAACGCTGGAAAAAGGATACTTCGTAAAGTGGACGATTTTCCTGTTAATGATACCGTATAGGAAGACATCTCAATAGTGACTGATACTTTTAGCTAGAAATTCCAAACATAAATGGCCGCATATTGAAGTATTATCAGGTTGTTCTCTTTTATAGTTATAATATATGTTTTTAGCAGATTTAAAGTAATTTTGAAGTTCTTTTGGTGGTGGCAAATTACCGAAACTATCAAAATAATATACATTGTTATTTAGTTTCTTATAACAAACCCAATGGGTGCCAGACCCTTCAGTATTATCCAAATTTACAATTCCAGTCTCATTTTGCCACATTTTCTTTGGTAAACTGTCTTTCATGAATACACCGCGGAAAAATGGTATTTTTAAACAGGAGATATATTTAAATAATTCAATAATGGTTAATGCTTTATGTGGTATAACCAATTGATTTCTTTTATTTAATACGCACGATAAGGTCTTAGGTAAAGACCTGCCCCGTTTTTTACCATTGACCACACGGTGGGCTTCTTCCTGCCCTTTCTGCTAGATCGTCGTGTTCTTCTTATATTTCCTCCATGTTTTCTTGTGGTTGACCTCCTTTTTACTCTTCTTCTCCTCCTTCTTCCACCTCCTACTGCTGTTTTAGCCTTCATACCTGCTGTTACTGCTAAAGCTGCTGCTTTTTCTGCTATGCTAGCGTCACTTGACTTTACTCGTTGCCAAGCTATGTCCGCAAGCTTTTTGTCTGCTATCGATCTATTTTTTGAATCGGCAAACGTGGAATATGCGATATCGTGTTCTTTACAAGCCTGATCTAACTTGTTTATGCCAGGATCGCCTCTTTCCAGTCGTTTTTTTTCAATTTAGTTCCTGGTTCGCAATACTGATAACCTCCCGGTATATGAAATTCGTATGGTAATGCGTCTATTGCTCTATTTACTATGGATCCTACTGGAATTCGATTTAAAGCTTTACTTAATAGAGAAACCGCTGTGGACGTGATCCCACCTCCTTTCCTTACAGTGTCTCGATATGGACTGATGTACTGGAATGTCATTATTGTCCTTTTATAATCGAAATGTACAACTTATGTGTTAACTCTATGACGAGTTGGACATAAATAAGGTCGTTTATTGCGTTCTTATATTATATATCAATATCACCCCAATCTGATGATCTAAACTTTTGCGTATTAAGGTTAATAAAATATTTATTAAAAATTTCCCGTTTAATCCAATTACCTCTCTCGGATTCAGACACCCAACTATGATGTGTACGGGTTGCAATAAGATTGTACATATCAAATAATGCATTTCCTAAAACTTTAATAAGAAAATTAACAGTGACGGCATTATCCACATGTTCAGGGTCTTTAAGGTCTGTTATACGTTTATTATTACAAGTATACACTTAACTATCCATTTCTGATAATGTGATAGCCTGTCCTACAGTTGCAGCATCACTTGCTTCTCTTCCTTGCGCCAAGTTTTTTATTTTGTGATTGTTACATGTAAAAAACGCCCAGTAATGATTTGGATCTAGATGTACTGTTTGTCCTAAGGTAGCTGCGTCTCTATCTGCATGACCCCAAGACACATTTGATAACCTTCCATACATGCAATCCCAATAAGAGTTTTTGTATGTCAATAAATGAAATTTTTCATTACCTTGAATAAAGTCATCCCCTTGCTTTGATAATACTTCATCTCGTTTTACAAATCCAGTTGTTTCTTGTTTTAAAGTCTCTTTCATTTGACCCACTGTTGCACCATCAGATGGTGCTGAACCATCTTTTACATTCGCCAAACAATTTCCAAGACAATCGATAACTCCCACATCACGTATGACACAATGATCTTTTATATATTTGAGATTTACAGCATCATTTTCATTTTTTGGATAACCTATATCGTTAATAACAAATTTATAAAAAGAAAATCCATCTTTTGTCTTTTCAGGTATCAAGGAATGTAAATAGCGTCTATTTACGCTGTCTTTTGCATCTTTAGGGTCATCTACGTTGGATATACGTTTATTGTTAGCACTATACGTTTTCCCTTTGAATTTTAACGTATTTTTTAATTCAGATGACAAATAACCTTTGTTTATTGCATCACCGTTTTGATTTGGTTTACCAACGTTGATAATTCTATGATCTTCTGCGTCATATGTGTTATTTTGTAGTCTTAATGTTGGCGATATCTTTTCCTTTAATATTTTTAAATTTATTGCATCATTTTCGTCTGTGGGATCTTTTATGTTTTTTAACCTTTTATTACTAATATCATAATCTCCTTCAGGTGTTTGTGGTAAACCAGCACTTCTTTTTAAACTATTCGCATAATATAATCCATCTGCGGAATACCGTCCGAACTTGTCGACACTCATGGTGCAACTGAATAGTAATCTAGGCAGTAACGCATTTTTATGAGATTACCCCACGGTTTCGGAGTTCATCCACTAAAGCCACCCATTCGTTTTCCAATCCAGTATGACCCGCTTCTTTAGCTTCATGTATTAGTTTCATTCTATCCACCAATTTATTGATATTATTGTAATAAATCACATTTGTGTTATATAGTTTCTTCATTAAAGCTGTACCCGTAACAGACTTACTTCTTTTTCTTCGTTCCTGAGCACTTACATCCAAAGTGGATGCCATAAATCTTCGTTTTACAGGTTTTCTTTGTGTTAACGGCATTGTTTGTCTTCTAGTTGGTATTAACTTGGATACAAATTCTTTATATTTTAAAGACTTGGATCTAAAAGGAAGATGGTCAGGTAAATACTTTCTCCTATATGCATTTGTCTGTTCCAAAATCTTTTTATATGCTTCCATGTCTTTTTCTTTCACTAACGATACTGAAGGCTTATTTTCAAATAATAATTCAAATAATCCTTTTGTGCCCTTATATCTTTGATCACCAACAACAATATTAGCATGTTCATCAACGTTTAACGGGCTATTACCTATCATTAATCCATTTTCCGTCAATCTCGCTCCATATCTATGGTAATTCTTATTAGGAATTGTTCCGAGTAACATTTTTACCATGTATTTCCTTCCTAAAGGTCCTTTGTTATGAATGTTTTCACCCAACAAGCTTATGTTTGACGGTCCTTCTCTTGCCTCTTCTCTTTTTTCCTCTTCACTAGCAGTTAGTACATCTTCAGGCCCCCTTTCACTATATCCTGGTGATTCTAGCTCTCTTTCAGATTCTGCACCGGTAAAGCCACTATATGTAGAGGATTCCGGGTCTTCATCACTAAAGCCTTCATATTTTACACTTTCCCTTTCAAACTTTGTGATAGGTGCAATCGCATCTCCTTCCAATACAGGTTTAGCGAATTTTTTGTTTAATTGTTTCAAGGGTTCAGTAATAGGTTTAAAAGTAGATTCAAGGAATTTCTCCCTCTCGCTAATACCTAGTTTTAATGCTCTGTTTTTAGCCCGAATAGAATCACTAAGTGATTTTATTTCTTTTACTAATTTTTCTTGGTTAACCATGTTTGTAGCAAGACGTGTTGTACAACAATGAATGTTTTATACCATGTTCAATGTATTAATATAAATTTATCAAATCCTATCCTGTATCGACCATTGTTTAGCGGTTGTTCCTTCATAATTGTTAGGAACCCATACTTTTCAGCCCAAGCCTTTCCACATAACTCTTTAAATCGTTCAAATGTCATATCCGCATTTACATGATCAAAATATATATGTTTTAGGTTGGTTTCGTCCTGTTTAAATACAATTAACATGTTTGCATTATCTCTAATGAGTTGTTTAGGTATTTTTCTGTAAGTTTGGCCAATATAAATGCTATCTATGTTGTTATGTCGACCCATAGCGAAGTAATTCCTTATTGTGTTTTGGTTTTCACAGGATACATCGTCAAATATGAACACAGAAAATGGTTTAGCTTCTTGTGGTTGCATGACACTCTCGCTTGCATTAAATTTTAAGTATTTAACTTCAGGCACATTATTCAGTATCTTTTCCAATAATTGATATTTTGGTTGTTGTAGTGATTTTGAAAATACATATAGATTATTAAAACGTAATCCTTTAGGGTTTGTAATTAAATTGAATACTACATTAGTTTTTCCACAGTTGGAAGGTCCGGTAACCAGACAGCGCACCGTGGTTTGGTAACAAATTGCCATGTTTCCCACTATTGAATTCTGAATTATCAACTGTGAGTTCATCTATATTATTAATAGTAAAACTCTCCTTTTGTGGTATTATCTCCATCCTTTGTAATGGTTCAACCTAAAATGATTCTCTATCGTTATATCAAATCCTTTTTAGGTATCCAAGAATCTTCCGTCTTATTAAATCCTAACCATCGTACTTTAACCTTATCTTTTTTCCGTTGCAACACCTTTTCAACTAAATATACATCGCCTACTGTTGATTTTAACATTTCATGTCCATAAAACCCTCCTTCAAGCAATTGTCCTTTATTATCTTTTAAAATATATGTCTCAGGTACTGTAGGTTGTACTTTGAATACAGTAAAAACCTCATTGGTCCAATTTGGCAGATATCTTTTACTGAATACACCTTTATATTTACTTATTTGCACTTTATCACCCACATTAAATTTTTTAGGCTTTAGTTTTTCAACTTTTGGTTTAGTATTCATTTTTATACGTTTTAATACAAGGTTTTCATTTTTACTAGTTACTTGGTTTGGTTTCATCCCGATAGTCCTATGAAATTTCTTATTATAATCGTTTATAAGTTTTGGTAACATATCAATCCATATGTGCGATCCTCTGTTGGAAAACATTTTATACATTGCACTTTTTAAAGTTCTGTTGAATCTTTCAATTATTGAGGCTTTAACCTCTGAATTGGTTGAGTAAAGGTTTGTATTGTGTTTTTCATTAAATTTGCAAATTCCTTATTAAAATATTCTTTTCCATCATCTGTTTGTAAATGTTTAATAGTATGTTTGTCTCTTTGTATAGCTCTTTTCATAGCTATTTCCATTGCTTTTGTAACACTTTTGCCGCTTTTATCTTTTAGCGGTAAAGCATCCGCCATTTTTGAAAAACAGTTAATAACCGTCAATATGTATTTATATCCTTTATTTTGTTTGCTATAAGGAATCATTTCGATTAAATCCGCTTGATATAAATCATTAATTCCTTTTATCACCGTATTTCTTCGTGGAAACTTTCTTCTTGCAGGTTTATGAAGTTCGTTGACAATTTGTTGCTTCAAGTCCTTCATATTGTAGTTTCCAATGTTTGTTGTGTCACTTGTATAATCACAATGAATGTTGTCTTAAATATTCACATCATTTATATAGGTCAAGGTCATCCAAAATTGTGTAAAAAAATGGGGAACACGGTGTTTGACTTGCCGTGTTTCCCATTTTTTTACGGAAGGAAAAAGGAATAAGGTCAAAGTTGTAGAAGGACGAAGAATAGGTTACTAGTTGATTGGGTTTAGAGAGTAGTGGCCAAAAGGAAGAGTGTGGATTTTGTCGGGCATAATGTGTCTTTTATCATCCCGAGCTGACAGCGCTTTTTTAATTTCGGTCACACTGTAGACTTCATGTTTGAAGCTTCGGATATTGTTGAATGTTGCTGACATTGTAGTATCTTCAAACAAACAAGTCTTGTAGTGGTCAAATGTCACGTGTTTTTTCAAATAAGATGTCTTAACTCCTTTTGCTTTCTTGACTGTCGGTGTGTTGTTCTCGTGGTACATCTTAAATGAATACAATTTCGCCATCAGCGCCACTATTTCTTCTAAAGGCATTCCATTTGCTTCATCTTTGAATTTTCTGATTACTTTTTTATGTCTTTCATTAAAATTTGGATGGTTCTTCGGATAGTCAGAAAAGTCGAAATCTTCTTTGTATGGAAAAGTCCTCAGGTCTTCATACATGTCCAAAGTCTTTATCCAGTAGATAAACGCATCCGTATCCATGTATGCAACTCCAATGTTTTCCCTTCCGTAGTGTTTAACCATTTTGTTATAATGGAAATCATATATCAGGGTTTTACTTATATCCAAAATCGACATACCTATGTATAAAAGACGATCCATGACTATTGTTGTTTTCTTCATACTGACAGCGACTAGGTTTTCGTTTATAATCATGGATGTTCCGAAATTTGGTTTTTGAACTAACTTTTCCAATTTCCTAGGATCACTCACTAATTTTACATTTTCATGTTTTCTCTTGTTCTCCAAGGTTTTCCCAAAAATGGCGTTGTTCATTAATTTGTAGAAGTCCTTTTCAAATGCTGTTGTCGCTGCAGCTCTTCTTGCAGTGTTAGAATCAATATATGGTTTCAACCAACGAGACTGGGTGAATTCAATTGCTCTGTGAATTCTCACTATACGTAGACCCAATTCAAGAGCTTGTTGAACTATCCAGTAGTGAGCCACATAGCGATCTTTATTCTCCAAGGTCATCATCAATTTTGGCCATCTTCCTGTCGGTGAAACTTCAGTCTTGGCTAGGAGAGGTAAGTCGTAGTGATGGTCATGAAGGTGCTCCGGATATTCGAAATCACAATCCAAAATATAGCCTTTTGAACCATCCTTTGGAATCTGTGAGATGTCACCAATGGTGGCCGGGTCAATCCATTTTAAGTCAGCGTAGGGAAGCGGATTTGACATTGCCTAACCATAAAGGTTGTTTGCGTCAAAGTAGCCAAGGTAGACCGATGGTTGTTGCTCGTCGAAGCCGGGGATGTACTTGTTGTTGGCTTTGACATAACGTGTTACAGCTTGTGTCAAACCGCCCCGTACACCAGATTCCATCATGAGCACCATATCTATATCAGTTAGAAGTTCCAATCGACAGTTGGTTGATTTTAGCATAGCTTGCCATGCTAATCCTGGAGATGTGTACGAGTGTAGAGGGTCCAGTCCATAGGCGGAGAAGCAGGTGTTTCTAAATTCTTCTATCACATCGCACAGCAGAGTTACGTCCAATTTTATATAAAAGTCAGAACATTCCCCTAAGGTTTGGATGTTCAGTTGGTTCCAAACATTACAAGCATGATTGTAGTCTTCAATGGAGATTTCACTTTCGTTTAATTTACTGTTAAAGGCTTCAATCGGTGGCAGACTGGTTTCTTCAAATTTTTCTGTAGAAGTTATGTAATCATAGGGGAAAACTCCTTTTCGTAATACTAAGTCCAATTTTTCTTCAGGTACAATTTTGCTGGTTTCTTTTAGGTCTTCTCTTCTTAGGTTCTCAGACATTTTGCTCAAACTAGATGCCATAAATTTATAAGAGTCTACGAAGCGAAGTTTAATTTTACCTACTGTTTTTGAAAAGCTGATGTACTTTTCCAATGTTGTAGCAAGAACATCAATTTTACCGTCATCTCTTCCTAACTCTGGAATAATAAAGTGGGAGTCGTAGCCGCTAAGGTTGTGTAAAACGACAGGAATAAAGTCGGCAGTTTGTAATTTATATTGCATGAATTACAAGCAGCTCCTCTGTATAACCCTGTCAGGTGATCGTGGTCTCTTACTTTTGGATTTTCTTCACTGAACGTCTTCTTGCATAAATAGCACTTTATCGCTACGTTGTATTCTTCTTGTTGAGTTTAGTTTAAAGGTTTCATAGGTACAACATTACCGTATAAGCGTTGCGCCTTTTCAGCAATGCCATACAATTGGTCTACAAAATACTTAGCGGCTTCTTCCCCACGGTATAGTATCGGAGTGGATGTTAAACCATAGTCTTGCAATTGATTTTCAGACAAGGTTGATTTCACTAGTAGACAAAAACTGTTGGGTTGATGCAGCTGATATTTTGTTCTTCTAGTCACTTCACCGTCCGGAAGCTCCTGTGGTACTAACGTTGATTCAAAATCTGCGTAGACCACTAGTGGGATTCGGTATTGGTGAACTGTCTTGTTAAATTGTATTAAAGCTCGGGTAGGCGGTGGAAGACTTATCTTTACTTCATAGTTCTCGTTGCAAAGTCTTTTATGTTCCAACAACCAGTCTAATCCTCCATGTCTTGAATCTTTCCAAGAAAAGCAGAAACATCTCTTGCAGACTGTAATCCTATTTACTCTTTTGGTCAATTGTTTTACAACTAAGGCTTCAAAGTCCTTTATCCATACATAATGGGAAATTTCACCCTTAGTTATCAGTAGCAAATCCGTGTGGTTTCTTTGCTCAACTTTTACTACCCGCAAAGGGTAAACGTTGTTTGAATCATCCAGACCAAAAACATTCACTGAAACGCCAGGATTTTTCTTTTCAAATTTGTCTATGTCTTTCAATGTAGCTGGGTAGGTGAGGCCTTGGAAGTTGTAGCGGTGTTCATTTTCGTAATATTCTCTACCAACTCTTTCAGGATGATCTTTAACATACTTGGTTAACATTGCATACTTGAAACATTCATTACCTTCATTTTGCACATTCCTACACGATTTAGTGTTTTGGATTTTCTTTGGTAAAGGGATAAAACTACTACCCCTTAAACCATATCCATGCTTGTGAACCCTTACATCCATACCTTCAATTGATGACAAAGTCCATCCAGATCCTCTTCCTTCATGTTCTTGAAGTTTTGTTATAAGTTCTTCCAAGCATTCTTCAATAATATCATCGATGTTGGAGGTGAAGGTAAGGGTTCGGTTTTTGGTAATGAACGCTCTCAATGCTGTTTCACCATCAGTATTGTTAAACATAGCCTCTAACACCATTCCAAATTTAATAAAATTTAATCTTTGTAGTTCTTCCCTCAAGGTTCGACCAACAAGTTCCTTAGCCTGGGTTATAAATGTTTCCAGTTCCAATTGAACATTATTAATTTTGAAATGTGTTACAACTCGTCCTGGCAAGGCCGTGGTGCGCAGTTGTTTCACATCTTCCAGTTCTTCTTCAGTGTCCTCTTCTTCAGTGTCTTCTTCTTCTTGCATATAATTTTCTTCTTCAAAAGGTCTTCTAGCAGTAGATGGTCCAGCACCAGCAAATTGGATCACACTAGGTCTTCTTCTTTGCATTTGCTGTAGATAGCTGTCCCAGTAGTCCGTCTGCTTCTGGTGCTCTTCCAAAAACCGGTCAATTGAGTCTAAGTCTATTTCATCCATGGTAATATCTTCTTTTCTATCTTCGTCTTCATGTAATTCTCTGTGTAGGGTGAAAAGATCTTCGTCTTGAAAGATTTCCCCACAAATGTCGCAAAGAGCCATTTCAAACAGTTTGGCTTTGAATGCACACTCTATGAATGTCCACGCAATAATGAGCAGCGCGCTTGACCGGTGCCCTTTATATCCGAGGCAGATAGGTGGGGAAAGTGACGTCATATAGAAACAGGTTATCAATCATGTGCTAAATTTAGCCTTTACACAACCGTTTGTAATACATTTATCAGTAGGCTTGATAAATCGATGGTATTTGGTCTAGATTCAATAATTTGTACAATTTTTTCAAAGACGTGTGTTTGAGCAAGTTTATGTAGGTCAAGGTCATTTGGAATTATTATTTTGAGCGGGGGATAGAGCACTAAGCAGCATCATTTACTACAAAGTGCTCCATCCCCCGCTCACATTCTTTTTTAACTTTTTGTTTAAACTTTTTACAAAGGTGAAACATCACCATCAGAGTCGGAATCATTCTCATCACGAAATAGGTAGCGATGACAATACATAATTCTTCTGGCTAATAACATCCTATCCATTGGACGATGAGGAGTGTCTTGTTCTTCTTCTTCAATTTCCGACTCAGATGATGACTCTAATGTTTCGTAGGCGTGCAAGTCCATTTCATTATCCGTTAAACCAGCTTCGTCCGAGTCCGTTTCAATGTCCATTATTTCTTCTTCCTCCTCTTCCTGGTCAACCGCAGGTAGTTGGTCCTCTGCTTCTATAATTTCTACAGGTATTACCTCCAGAATTGAAAGAATTCTGTCACGATGGAACACGGTGTTGTCAAGTGGAGCCATGGTATGAAAGTGGTGTATCTATCCAATTGGTTTACCCTTTTTATACCCCCACCAACTATACATTTTATGTGGGTCAAGGTCACGTAAAGATACCCTTTGAGGCTAAGTGCTCTCTGACTTCCCAGGTCAGAGAGTAAAAATGAACCGCACCCCCGCGGAAGCGCACCCGACCTTTGGAAACGTGCTTGCCCAAGGCGCTCCACGGGAGGGGCTCACCAACGCTCTCAGGAGTTCAGAACAAAAAACAAAACAAACTTGTGGAACCAGCAATTTTAATTTTTACCCAAAGTTAACAGCAAAATTAACAACGGCAAAACAGAGCAAACTCGGGAACATCAAAGGTCCACAGTGATAAATTTGATAACAAAAGATTTTTACCAGAAGTCAATGTCACCAAGGTTGGCCAACCAGAATATCGATATTCAAAATTCAAGAACAACAGTATTTAAAAAAAAATCCCCCTTTCTGAAACTTAACTTTAAAATTGGCATTGATAAATTAAATAAATAAATAAATAACAACAAATAAATTTCAATAAATAAACATAACAATTTACAAACACAAAATACACAAAAGAATTGGCGTGCCGAATTTTGAGGTTGACAAAAATAATTCCACCCGGAGACCTGTGGCGCAGGGCGGGCTCCTAATGGGATACTAACCTAACATAGAGACTACAAATAAATAAATAAATACTGTCACACATAAATAGCAGAAATATCACAGTTCATTGGTGGAGTGGCATATCACAGTAGTTCATTTATGGCGTCATGGCACTGGAAAGAAGAGCGTCGGCCTGCAGCTCCGGCAAGTGGGGACCAAGGCCATGTATGTCCCCTAGGTGGGCAGGCGGACGGACCAGGCCGGAACCATCATCTGCATGGCATTGTCGGTGGGACCAAGTCCCCAGCTGGACCCCAAAAGGCTGCGTTGGGCAGTTTAAATCACCGCATTACAGCACAAAAATCACTGGTTGAAATGTCAAAATTACTATAATTACTCTTGAAAACCCAGAGTGACGAAATTGTGCGTCTTGCAGTCACGTTCACCAACGGCACCTATGATCTTTTTCAGGACGTTGCGTCACAGCTGGTGAAAAGAAGAAAAACAACACCGAATATTCCAGAATGACAGCATACAGAAAACACTAACCAGAAAAAAAACAACACTATAACAAAATGAGACGTGACATCACACATGGTGGGCAAAACGTCACGGCTCAACCTCCCCCTCCAAAAGGGAACCACCCGGCAAAACAAAAGGCAAACAACCTCTCCCCAAAACTAGAAGAACACTCACACCAGGAACGCTCAGGACAGTCTGAAAGCGGGGGCGTCAAGCTTTCCCAAAACCAGGGGACTACTCACCCAAAGTTTTTGTGCAGGCCTGCAAAAAGAGAAACAGGGAAAAACCAGAACAGAGTGAAGGGGACAGAAAGGTGATCAGGCTTCCTGGCCCTGCACACTTCCCGCACAGACTTCCGAGCAACTTAAGGATTTCCGCGATAGGGCTTAAGATGACTAATGTGCACCTTCCGCAAAACCTTTCCGGTCTGGGGATCTCCCAGCCGGGCCGTCACAGGAGTGAGGAACTCCAAGATGCGGTGGGGACCTGTCCACCTGTAACACAGCTTGGCGGCTCTCTTGTCAACAGCCGAACTGGCTGGATGAGCCTTGCAGAAAACCAGATCCCCCACCTGGAAGGGGTTGTCAACTCTACCTCGGTTGTATTTCCTCCTCACAAGTTCTCTAGCCCTAATGAGATTACGCCTGGCCGCTTGCCAAGTTTCCTTGACATCGGGCGTACCAGGCGGTGGCAGAAGGTCGCCAATCCTCCAAACATTTGCCAAGGGGTTGTTTGGTTTGAAGCCAAACATCAACTCGAAAGGAACCGCCTTGTGACTCTCATGGGTAGCAGTGTTGAAAGCGAATTGGATCCAAGGGAGCTCTTGATCCCAGGTTGTCTGTCTTTCAGCATGGAAAGCGATGAGAGCGGAACGAAGATTTCGGTTGAACCTCTCAGCATGTGAAGGCTGTGGGTAGTAAGGGGATGTGGTCACATGGCGGATACCGTGCCCAAAGCACATTCTTTTGAAAAGATGCGAAACAAATTGGGTACCGTTATCGGAAACTATGGTGGCGGGAATCCCAAAGTGTTGGAACAGTTGGGTTCGAAGTACCTGAACGGTGAGCTGTGCAGTGGCATTCCTTAAGGGAAAAAGCCAGCAGAACTTGGAGAAGGCATCCACACAAACAAGCAGGAAATTGTTTCCCGACTTGCTACGTGGGAGAGGCCCAACATAGTCGATGAAAACCTTCTCCAGAGGTCTCTCCGCCACCTCAGATGACAACAACCCTAACTTGGCATTCTGAGCGGGCTTACTGAGCGAGCACGTTTGGCAAGAACGCACCCGCCCCGCAATGTCCCGGTCCATACCCTTCCAGATGAACAGTTCCCTAATCTTGGAGATGGTCTTGTGGATCCCTAAATGCCCACCCACAGGGGAAGAATGAAAATACTCAAAGACCATCGGAATAAGAAGACTTGGCAGCACAATTTTAGGTTTACCCTGTTGCCGAGCTCGACAGCAGAGGGCACCCTGGGACAGAAAATAAGGGGGGTGGGCTCCCCCATTCTGGAGCTCACCAATGATTTTAGCCAGCTCAGGATCGTTTAACTGGTGGGGAATGATATCCGAAAAGGCCAGAGGAAATTCCAGAAGCACGGCACATTCCGTCTGCTCCGGATCAGAAAGATGGTCGTCGGGGGAATGATACATCCTAGAAAGGGTGTCTGCAATGACATTCTGAGTGCCTCGTACGTGTTGGACGGTAAACTTAAGGGACGAAATTTGCACCACCCAACGACCAATTTTCCCGAGCTGGCGAGGGTGCGCGAGAAGCCATGAGAGTGCCTGGTTGTCGGTCTCCAGCAAAAATTCCTTATGTTCAAGGAACCTTCGGAACTTGTTTACACCAAAGACAACAGCCAGACACTCCAGCTCGTATACAGAAGAACTTTTCTTCTCGCAAGATGTCAAAGTTCGAGAGGCGAAAGCGATAGGCTGCCTAACACCATCTACTTCTTGGGATAACACGGCCGCAATGGCTTGTGAGGAGGCATCCGTCTGCAAAATGAACCTACGACTGAAATCCGGCATCGCCAACACAGGAGGTTGCATCACCGCCTCCTTCAAGAGCTCAAAGGACGTCCGCTGCGCTTCACCCCACTCAAACTTGGCGCCTTTCTTCCTGAGCGCATTCAAAGGTGCGGCCAACTCCGCAACATTGGGGATGAAGCGTCGATAGAAATTCACCATCCCAACAAACCTAGCAATGCCTTTGGCGTCCTTGGGCGGAGGAAACTCCCGGATGGCTTGAGTCCTAGCGGGATCTATGCGGACGCCCTTGGAGGAGACCAGATGGCCCAAGAAAGAAATTTCGGCTTGAGCGAAACTAACTTTGTCCGGGTTCACGGTAAGGCCAGCCCTACGCAAACGAGTCATAACTTCCTCCAGATGAACAAGGTGGTCCTCAAAACTCTCACTGTAAACAAGAAGGTCGTCCAAGTAATTGAACACAAACTTGAACTTCACATCGTGAAAAATGGAATCAAGAAGTCGGGTGAGGGTTTGAGCTCCCACAGCTAAGCCCATGGGGACTCGTGTGAACTGATACAAGTTCCACGGAACACAGAAGGCAGTGAGAGGTCGGGACTCCACCTTCAATGGAATTTGGTGATAAGCCTGATTGAGATCAAAAACAGAGAAATACTTGGCCTTACCGAACCAGTCGAAGGCAGAATGCAGGTCGGGGAGAGGGACGGAGTCGATTTCAATCTTGGCGTTGAGCTTGCGATAATCAATGACCATACGAGACTTTCCATTTGGTTTCGGGACAAGAAACGCTGGACTGGCATAGCTGGAATTGGAAGGTTCGATGACCCCATTTTTGAGCAGGTCATCAATGATGCCTCTGAGAGATTCCATTTTGGGTGGAGCTAACTTGTACGGATGAGAACGTACAGGACGAGTGTCCGTGAGACGAATTTCATATTCCAGCAGATTGGTAGCCCCCAACCTTGGCGTAAGCACCTCAGGGAAAAGCTTGCAAAGATCCCTGATAGCCTCAGCCTCCGTCGGAGCTAGATGCCCTAGAGGATCGGTCTTGGTACCATTCTCTGTCTCAGGCTCTACAGCAGCAGCGGCACTCAAGACCTCATCAGCAAAAGGAATGGACACTCGTCTGGAAAACCGAAAGTAACACTGACCTCGACCTAAATCCAAAATTAGGCCAGTGTGTTTGATGAAATCCGCTCCCAGGATGATTGGAAAGCAAAGGTCCTTAGCCACAAGAAAGCTCCACACCCAGGAAAAATGCTCAATCTTTATTTTGATTTGAGCTTCGCAATTGATGACAAGAGGTGATTTAGAAGCAGTCCAGCATATAGAAGAGTTTGGCTCAGTCTGCCTGATGAAACCTCCAGAAAATAATTCTTCATAAAACGCAAGGGAGATTAGACAACGGGCGGCTCCAGAATCCACAAGGGCCTTCTGCACCGTGTCTCCAGCTAAGATATTCAGGCGAGGGCAGACTGAGCGTGCCGCTTTGACCCCCATCGAGGCAACCCCACGCATCCCCCGCAACAGAGGCTCCTTCTCAGCAAAGTCAGATCTAACTACCTCTTTGAACCCCTTTTGCAGCATTCCACTAGAAGTCTTAGAAAAAATCTTAACATCATCTTTTACTTTATTCCCCGAGGACTCCCGTGACAAGAACCCCCGGGTCCTCACAAGTTTTTTGGAAGGTTAGCATTCCTTCTTCCTTGTTGACAGTCACGTCTGACGTGACCAATACCACCGCATCCCCAACAGGTAGGAACACGCCTCTGCTGCTCATTGGTGGGAGACACGTGGGATACCCCGACAGAAGCCGCCGCGACACCGGGTCCTCTCCGGGGAAGATGCCCCAGGGACTGGGCCCTTTGAGAATCAGCGGCCTGGACAGTGCGTGAAAGGATGGACAACCTATCCAGGTCCGCGAAAGAAGATGGTCTTGGAGCGAAAACCAGCCGGGATCTCTCCCCAGGATTGAGACCCACGAGAATGATGTCCACCAGCTGAGTCTCGGTAAGGTCCAACCGCAACACTCGCCCCACCATGCGGATGTCATTGGCAAACTGGCTGAGGGACTCGTTGGGTGCCTGCGGGCGGAAAACTTTCTCAACCTTCAGTCTTTCCATGACTTGGAAAGGGACAAAGAAATTCAACACATCAGCATGAAAGAAATCAAAGCTCGTTTGGCGCTTGAGGCAGTCTACCAATCTGTCACTCAACGGCTTCCTGCAAAGCGGAGCAAGAAGCTCCAACAGCATGATATCGGAGATGCCAGGATGTTCCTTAATTCTCAAAACCTTTTCCAGGAACTTGATCAGTGCCTCCACATCCAGTCCGTCAACTGGTCGAAGGTCCTGCAAGGCGGAGGAGAGAGGATGAGGCAATTTCGCAAAGGCACCGCAAAAACCCTTTTGCGACGCGTCCGCAACGGAAGCCACCGGGGTGGCGACAGACGCCGCGGGAGCGAGGAACAGGGCAGGCACCCGCAACACTCCATCCATCCCGTGGACCACCTCCTGGGCAGCCGCAGGAGGAACGGAGGCCACGGATCCCCCGACCGGTCCAGCCCCCACAACACCAGTCTCCCCCCCAGCAGACCCCGCCGCAGCGCGCTCGAGAGCTTCCACGGCACTCTTCACAACACCAGCAGACCGCAGGCGGTCAATGACTTGTTCAAATTCAGCACACCTACCCTCCACCCAGGTCTTATCCGTTGGCTCAAGATCCGGGACCCCGGCCAACAGACTCAACCTGGTTCGCCAGTGGAGCAGCTGAGTGAGGAGCGAGACTTTTGACCTGCCCGAGGGCAACTCACTCCAGCCCTCAAGCTCACCACTCAACTCCTCCACCCGCTCCCTACACACTTCCAACTCATCCTCCGACTTGAGGCCAACAGGCCAACTTTGAGCCTGTCCAAGAATGCCTCGGACCTGACTTCGCAGACTTCTCACATCTGGAGCAGGGGCCTCCCCACGTGACAGAACCTCAAAAATCAGCTCACCCTTCCGCAGGTGTTCCGGGACAATTCCCGACATCGTGTCCTCAGCCAGCTGCCACACAAAGAACACAGCAACACAACACAATTGCACAAAATCCTTAACCTCCTAAGGTGTCTGGGCGAAAATTCCTACGCAACCATTCCGGGGTCCAAAAGAAGACGCTATCCCACTCGCCACACACACACTCCACCAAATTGAAGAACCACGCACACACACATACATACACTCACACACACCAAACTAACACAACTCCTCCGAGACTACACTTCAGAACCAACCACGCTCTGCTACCATCTGAACCGCACCCCCGCGGAAGCGCACCCGACCTTTGGAAACGTGCTTGCCCAAGGCGCTCCACGGGAGGGGCTCACCAACGCTCTCAGGAGTTCAGAACAAAAAACAAAACAAACTTGTGGAACCAGCAATTTTAATTTTTACCCAAAGTTAACAGCAAAATTAACAACGGCAAAACAGAGCAAACTCGGGAACATCAAAGGTCCACAGTGATAAATTTGATAACAAAAGATTTTTACCAGAAGTCAATGTCACCAAGGTTGGCCAACCAGAATATCGATATTCAAAATTCAAGAACAACAGTATTTAAAAAAAAATTCCCCCTTTCTGAAACTTAACTTTAAAATTGGCATTGATAAATTAAATAAATAAATAAATAACAACAAATAAATTTCAATAAATAAACATAACAATTTACAAACACAAAATACACAAAAGAATTGGCGTGCCGAATTTTGAGGTTGACAAAAATAATTCCACCCGGAGACCTGTGGCGCAGGGCGGGCTCCTAATGGGATACTAACCTAACATAGAGACTACAAATAAATAAATAAATACTGTCACACATAAATAGCAAAAATATCACAGTTCATTGGTGGAGTGGCATATCACAGTAGTTCATTTATGGCGTCATGGCACTGGAAAGAAGAGCGTCGGCCTGCAGCTCCGGCAAGTGGGGACCAAGGCCATGTATGTCCCCTAGGTGGGCAGGCGGACGGACCAGGCCGGAACCATCATCTGCATGGCATTGTCGGTGGGACCAAGTCCCCAGCTGGACCCCAAAAGGCTGCGTTGGGCAGTTTAAATCACCGCATTACAGCACAAAAATCACTGGTTGAAATGTCAAAATTACTATAATTACTCTTGAAAACCCAGAGTGACGAAATTGTGCGTCTTGCAGTCACGTTCACCAACGGCACCTATGATCTTTTTCAGGACGTTGCGTCACAGCTGGTGAAAAGAAGAAAAACAACACCGAATATTCCAGAATGACAGCATACAGAAAACACTAACCAGAAAAAAAACAACACTATAACAAAATGAGACGTGACATCACACATGGTGGGCAAAACGTCACGGCTCAGAGCGGGGGATAAACCACTAAGCACCATGCTAGTCCATTGCCACAAAGTGATCTATCCCCCGCTCTGTTCCACAAAACCTCAATCAAGTCCAAGTCCAAGTCCAAGCCAAGCCGAGAATATTACACACTTTATTGCCACCAAGTAATAGTTATTCGCACGTTCACTTGGTTTGCAAAAAGGTACTGCACAAACTCCATATTACTTGTATCTTCAGTACGTAGGTGCAGCATAAAATGTGCAATTTTATCGATTGCCGCATTGTCCAAAGGCTCACAGTTTACAAGTTCTAGTGTGCCCAGGCTGGTCTTTTCTTCTATCAGCTCCACAACTTCATTGATGTCTTCTTCCAAAAGAATGAACTCCACACTGTAGCTTTCCATTGCTAGTGGTAGGTTGCAGCAGGTGTCTAGACAAATGCTTGACTAAACACGCTCTTCATTGGTCCTACATATATACCAATTTCCCCCACCCTATTACCTCATTCCCCTCTACTTTTATATGGGTCAAGGTCATCCAATGACACCCTTTGAGCGGGGGATAGACCACTAAGGAGCATGTTAGTCCATTGCCGCAAAGTGATCTATCCCCCGCTCTGTATTCCACACAAGTCCTAGTCTTTACACACACATATAAGCCCCCCAGTCTTTTACACTTAGTCATATACTCTGTCCTCCCTGCCAATTAAGAGTTCCCCATGTTTGCCACTATTTTCAATCAACCTTTCCAAGTCCCAAAACACAATGTCCAAATTAACCAAGTTCGCTCGTCCAATTTGAAACACACTATTCCCCCCAAAGTCACTTGCTCTCACTTGTTGTCCTGTATACTGCTTCTTCTTCCACGCTACAATCACTACCCTACCTTCTTCAACAACCATTCTTTTAACAATATCATACACCTTCAACATCCCTCTACAATTTAAATAGTTAATGGTCACATACTCCCACTCCTTACCAATGATCAGTGATCCACTCATTTTCTAGCGTTCCACTGGAAGGTCCAAAGCAGAATGAAGTCGGGATGTACAGACCCCCTCTTTTATACCAGTTAACCGGTTGTCCTTCATTTAAAGTGGGTCAAGGTCATTCAAAAGTACCCTTTGAGCGGGGGATAGACCACTAAGCAGCATGCTAGTCCATTGCCGCAAAGTAGTCTATCCCCCGCTCTGTATTCTACACACACACACACACACATGTCCCTGTCCAAGTCTTTCATTACATACCTAATATATATTCACTTCCTTCATCATCACTATCACTTATCACTGCCTCCACAAACTCCATCGGGTTAAAGTTAAATTGTTTTAATTGTTCTTTTAGGGTTTCAATTTGTTGGTCCTTCACTTCCAAAACAGTGTGAAGGTGTGATATGTAGTCCGCTGCCTCGGTGACACTTGCTACTCTTGGGTCGCCTAACTTCAAGCTGGGAACTACACCCTGCAGCTTAAAGTACGCCATACGCCTCTCTTGCTCCTGTCGTTGACCAGGACTAAGCAAGCCTTGCCCGTCTCGACTCACCTCCAGCAGGGTCCGTAGCATCGGAGCTTTGCAGGCGTTTGCTCGAGCAACAGTTATGCTATGGAATGGTCGAACAGGTCCACGAGTAGCAGGCAGGACGTTGGCAGCACGCCTTCTTGAAGAAGAGGAAGCCCGAGAGTTGGAAGCCATGTTAAAGTGTAGTATTCAGCTAAGCGGTACAAAGCAGAATAACCAAACTGCACATCAATACCCGTATATATACACTTATCAGTGGTGGGGGTACTGGCTAGCCTTGGTAAAGAGGGTCAAGGCCATCCAAAAACATTACCAGAACGGGGGATAGATCACTAAGTGGCATGTTAGTCCATTGCCACAGAGTGATCTATCCCCCGCTCTGTATTTCACATTCACGCACACATTCATACAAACACACAAGTCCCAGTCCAAGTCTTTACCCACACACCTATCCACTCTCATCCTCACTATCATCACTGTCCAACAGGCTTTCACACTTCCTAATTAGTTTTTCCCATTTACTCCGGATATGAAGTAGCTCACTGCGAGTATTCTCTAGCATTCTGTCCCTTTGCTCTATGACTTCATTGTACCACTCGATGATGCTTGGTAAAGTCTGGGTTGATGCGTCCGTCGTGGTTGGTTGAGAGGCTCCGCTGCTTCGCAACTCCTTCCTGACAGGGCCAAAGCCGGAGAACCGGACACGACTCCTTGATGAAGGCCCCGATCGGATTGGCCCAACACCTGAGGTGGAGTTAGAAGAAGAAGCTGAAGACATGGTGTAAAGCGTTCGGTTTAACAGTTGCAAGCTGAATGAGCGGACAGTGGATTACCACTCCTATATATACCTATTTGTAGTGGTGGGGGGCGGGGTGGGGGAGGGGTTGGGGGAGGGGGTGGGGGTTATAGGGGGGGGCTTAAGGACTTCCAATAAATTTCCCTTAGTCTTCGCGGTCATCGGTTTTACATACCTTTAGCACACCCATCATTTTGGTTTCTTCAATACCTTTACACACCTCAAAAACCCAAGCAAACAGGTCATCTATGTTGGCATAATTAATTTTTGTCCAGTGTTCATACTTATGAGTTTGGTTGTTTATAATACATAGATAAAATGTAGACCCATCTCGTCTTATACAATATTCAACTTCCATTCTATGCCGATTTAGCACTTCCCAAGCATTGTGTTGATCTATCAAACAGTCACTACCTTTGTAATTGTACTGTGACATGTTTACCACGGAGCACAGGAACAGACTGAAGCAAATGAACGGCTCATACAAGCTTAGTAAGAGCGTTAGAGTGGGGGGTATCACGTGATACACAACATTAGTTGTAAGGTTATCACTTTACTTTAAACAGTAATTTATATGGGTCAAGGTCATTCAAACTTTGAAAAATTTTTACCTCCAAACACTTGTAGCAGGCTACAAGTGTTTAGAGGTAAGTTTTTATTTGTTAAAGATTTTTGTAACTTAGTCTTCACCCTCAAGGACACGGTTTGAGATTGTCCCAGTGACTTTACATCACCGCCAGGTTAAAGTATTATACAAGTCAAGTATTTTTTTTTTTATTAGTTGACTTGTATAATACCCCTCTCCCTTACTTTAAGAGGGTTAGGACTAAATTTGGAAAAAATAATTTGGAAAAAGAATTTTTGTTTTTTTTTTTTTTAAATATTGTCCAACACAACCTAACAATTTAGAATTTCTTTTGGTAGGCCTACATCCTAATCCATTTCCCACACAGATTGGCATCCTTCCCTTCGTATTAGATAGCCTTTTTTGTGGATGAAAAATTGTCTTTGTACCATCCGAATGGGTACTTTCATTGTATGAAGGCAGCCATCACCTTTTACAATGATTTCTACATTGGCATCAAAAGCTCCATAAGTTTGAACAATAAAATTATATCTTTCATCCACTTTAAGTCTTCTAATATCAAGCGGTTGCGGACTGTGGGGATGTCTGGGTTGGGATGTTTTAGACCTAATGTTATTAAGACTGTAGGGTTTTACTCTCGGAAGATTGATATTTTTGTTCAAGTGCGTTTGGCAACGATCTTTATCTAAAACAGCAAACTTCTGACAGCAAAGAACCCCAAAGTCTTTTGACATCCACACGTAATCGCATTTATTACCCTTGCCAGCAGGGACTTTAACACGTTTACGTTTTTGTGTTGGACGCTTTACTGGAGTGTTTTGGAGCTTGTCGGGTTTAGGCTGGCTAGAAGGAATGGAGGTGGGAGGTGAAGGTTTAAGAAGGTCAAAAGGTAGGCTGCAGACAATTTTGGGTGGGGTAGGTGAACGGGTTAGGTCGATCGTGGGAAGTTCGGGGGAGAAGATTGATTTACGGGGTGGTTTGGTTGGTGTAGGTGGCATGGGGGATATGGGTGAGGGACATTGGGATTTGGTGTAGGATAGGATTTTCTTAGTTCGACTGTAGGGGGTTATCCTCGACCTTGACGCCTCTTCGAACACCGCAGACTCCGATCCCGAGTCCGATAGCAGAGAGAGTGCTGGAGAGGCTACCGGGACTCGACCTGACGACTTGACGTCGAGTTCTCCTGACGATGGCGGTGCACCTGTGACAGGGTGGCCGAATAACAACTCGAAGTAAGCTACTAAATTAATATTTTATTACAACAACGACATTCACATTACAATGGTAAACAGAGATGAACAAAACATTTAAGTTACACGACATACAATTCGCGGCAGGTAATTCACAACGACCAAGAGCTATCAGTTACAAGTTAGGATTGAATGATTTAAACTGGGGAAGGGGAAATGACCGAGCTTTAACCGTTAACCCGTCCCGGGGCCGAAGCCCCGGGTGGTCGATATGTTAATTAATTTAAAGTTACTCGCGGTTCGTCGCGGACTGACGACTGACGATAGTCCAAAGACAACCTCTCTTGTGTCCACCACCTCTCCCCTCCAGGGAGGGGGAAGGTGCTCACCGTCCGGTGCTGCCTCTAGCGGCTAAAATCAACATTACTGTCGCTTATTGCGCAAGTCAGTCTGGTTTCCAGGCCATACGCTGAGACAACGTCAGCGCATTCCAGACACGCGCCGCTACAATAAACTAGGCCGGTCACCAGGGCATGGGTTGAGTCCCGCTGACGGTATCATATTCTGGAAGCCTAGTGCGCTACCCATTCCATTTGAGGTCAAAGCAATTTCAACATACCCGACCCTATATTTTACTAATAATAAACAGATTCAATCTAGTGACGGTAAAAAGGCTTATAATAGGGTGGGTGTAGATGCCTCATGGATTAATAGTATTTAAACGGTCTAGGGGTTTTTTGGCCCGTCACATTCCTCACCCCCTTAGACCATGCTGCCCCCAGCATGAGGTAACAGCACGAAGCAACTGGCGAAGTAGCGGCGCACCTGACAGCTCCCAACCTCCACAACAGAGTGAACTTTTTTCCCTTGCTTCCAGCCAGCCAGGCTCAACATGGTGCCCTGGTTCAGTTTAGAATCCCTCCGATTTAAATACGAAAAGCAAAAAAAACAAAAACAGAAAACAACGAAGAACAACGATTGGCTTCGAGCGTCGCCACCTTCCCCGTACATTCGAGTGTGATTAAGTAAGTACGGTTCATGCGTAAACCACTACAAATATACAATATTTTTTTTTCAACCGTTCTAAATTGAAAACAAATGTACAAAATATTACCTTATTTTAACACATACAACTTCTATAAAATCTTCACATCGCAACGCTTCACATTACTCTAACATCTGGGAACACCTAAAAATCTCAACAATTTCTTAAGCCTAAAAATTCTTAACAGATCTCAACAAAATTTTTTTAATCTAATAATTCCCATAACAAACACGACAAATAGTTTATAACAAAATTGACATACAACAAATAAAGAGCAAATGAATGAGTAAGCAACATTGAACAAAAACATGAATAAACAAAAATCAGAGAGTTATTCACACGGGGGCGCGTAGAGCAACTAGAGGGTCGGAATATTAAGAGCATAATTTAGCAACGGTGTTGCCGAGAGTGATAATTCTTTTTGAATGGATTAGAACATGTTTTTATTAATGGATTCCCCTTAGTTTGACTCTACGTCCCTAACCTTAGCCTACACAACATCTACGGTATAATGCTATACATCCTCCCTTAAAACACACAAGACACCTAAGAATACATTACTTAACAGCCCTAAGGTTACAAATGGCGTCATAACGTTTGAGGCCCATATCATCGCCTAAAAAAAAAAAAAAAAAAAAAAAAAAAAAAAAACACGCCACGATACACACGTAGTCACTAACACACATATTATCTCTTAAACGGAAAGCTACACAAGTACACAAAACTACAAACTATCATCGACACAAGTTTATGAAATTACAAAGGATAATGACGACTCAGGGGTCTAACAACCAGAGTTGAAGGTGCCGGCAAACCTTCAAACAAGGTATATTTGGCTTTTTAGTAGCCTCAGGTTTATTTAAGTTATGTGTCACCTAGTTTATATATATGGATTGCTAAAAGAATTTTGTCTGGTCCCAGGCCAAGGGTATGGTCCAGTACTATTAGTGTGGTTGGGAAGGACGGGTCAATTCAGGTAGTTAGTTGGATCGCAGCTGCTTACATTCCCATACTGCCTTGGTTCTTGGACCAAACGTAAAGAAGTTAGATTCACTTTTCCTTTGAAAAAAAAATAAATAAATTGAAACTTTTATAATTTTTCCTTAATATTTACTTGGTTCTGAATCAACTTTCTTTTCGGACCCCATCGTCCAGTCAACGTAAATTAATATTAAAAAAAAAAATAATAATAAAAACACATCAAAACAATAAAATAAATTAGCCTAAGACTTAATATAATTCACACAGGAAGAACTAGCGATTGGTGGGGGAGTGGCCCCCAAATGTGTTTGCAATGAACCGCGGAGCGAGTCTGTTATCCCCTCTAGTCTATAGCTTTTTTTAGAAGAGAAAACGCACATTGCGCAGCTACTTTGAATCGCACAACAAGTCCCGTCACTTTCACCTTTATTGACACCATTCGGCTTTGGCGCAGGCCGAGCAGGTCATCGGAAGGCGTCCATAACCAAATCACTAATCCACATTGTCAGTTCAAAAGAATACTACTGATGCTACTTAATTTGTTCCCGGAAATAGTCTCTGGAGCTCCATTAATTCTTAACTGCGCAGGACTTACGCTACCCAGTGCACTTGTAGTCGTAGCCAGCTAAACTCTGCAACCACTATGTTCCCCGGGGAAGGTCGCATCTCCACCTCGCGAGGCACATCTCGGCCAGCCGTTGAGTCGGTGGTCCGGCGGTGCGGCCACGCTCTCTCGGAGCCACGGGACTGCTCTGCGTCTCCACCTGAACAAACAAAAAAAGTTAACACCCCTTTCGACGTCCTTAAAAATACAACAACCTCACAATTCATTCTCCATCACGCGAGCAATGTCTGGGGCGCCGGGGCATACTACGAACTGTACACCCCTTTGAGCACAGAGCAGCTCAATAGGCCTATTTCATCAGCGGTCCTCTCTCAACCAGGACATGTCCAATACTAAGAGCAAGGTTACACCCATCTCCGCTCTGTGAGCTATGTCTGGGGTACAGGGCCTCTCACTCGCCCTAAACGCTCAGAGCAACTCAATCTCACCAGGGACCGGACTCTCCATATCCGTCCCAACCACAGCCATGCCGCTCGCACAGGCTGGAATACTTCAACTGGGGACACCACACCCACGCATGATCTACTTTATTTCACCGTGTCCCCCAGATCACAGAATCACAGGGGCTGCTGACAAGTCAGGCAGGCATCCTGTATTCAATATTGTCATAACCCCAAAATCAACCAGCAGCTCACAAAATTCCTCCCACCCTCGCTTCCCAACTAGGTGTTTCTGTTATTGATAAAAAGTACAAATCAACATGTAGGCTTATGCTTAATAGAAAAAAAACTTTTTAGTCAAGACTGTAACTAAAAAAAACTGACAAGTTTACTAAGCCAAATGGTGACTTAACTTGAATCGGTAGCTTACTTGCAAAAAAACTGATATTTATTATTTATCATGAATTTCCACCCTGGAAACTAAAAAAAACCATTATTTCCCACTCTACCAATCCTCTACCCACTTAAAACCTCAAATCCACTTGCTGCTAGGTAGAGGGTCTGCAATTTTAGCAGGGCAATCTCCCATTATCGAGCACATCTCACATTAGGCCATAAAAGCCGTTCAACCTACCAAAAACATTCTGACTCCCTCAGCTCTCATTTACCACGAAAAAAAAAAACAGATTAAAAAAACTTATTATTTATCAAGAATTCTCATCCCGGGAGCCAAAAAAACACTATTTTCCTATTTACCAATCCTCTACCAGCTTAAAACCTCATATCTACTTTGCTACTAGGTAGAAGGCCTGCAATTCTAACAGGGCAATCTCCATTGAGCACTTGCTTCACGTGTGTCAGGTCCCCAAGACCATCTGACATCTGACCTACCAGGAACACTCTTACCCTCTCAACTCTAGTTCACCGTGCTGTCGGCTGCAGGGAGCAGGCATGACACTCGGGATATTTGTTGTACAATAAGTACAAAGTAAATACACAACCATTTTCGGTACCCGTTATAAGAAACTACACTTAATAAAGAAATAATTTATATGAATGGTTCGTAGCCAGATTTGTTCATACTCAAGTTTAACCTTACTTCTTTGGCAACACATTAAACTGAAAAATTACCCACTGGTTAACCAGTCAAGTCACCACCCCAATTCAACATGGTCCTCCAAGGTCTATTATTAGTATAAGTAAATAAAGTAGGCCTATAGCCTATAAATTTATAAAAAACAAAGTCATACTTTGACTGATACAAGAATTAATACTTAGGCTTGATCCTTGTGTTTCCCGGACGAGTCCAACGCAGATTCTCACTGGCTTCCAAAGAGCGCAGCGAGTGCAATCCTCCGGAGCTCTTGCCAAGAAATAGCTACAAGTGCAACCTACCTCTAACAAAAAAATATGTCATTAAATAAACAGTACATAGCTCATCCTTAATCCCTCAAATTCCAACAGCCTACAGGGAGAAATTAAACCAGTAACAATTCAACACAGAACTTCTAATTAAAAGAGCGCTTTTTAATTTTCACCACAGTAAAAAAATAACCTAGTCAGTCAGTAAAAAACCAATATCAACGGCACCATTAAACGCTTCAACCCCTCTAAAATTCCTCGGTAAAATGACAACATAAGTTGGTCACGTCCAGTAGGTTCATTTACTACACGCTAACGACGGTGAGCACAACATGAATCTCAACTTTCCCCCCCTCATCAAGTATCGCTCAATGAACTTATAAAATTCACCATTAGTTCCTCGTTTAAACATAATTGACTTCCCTGCCCCCCTTAGGAAAAAAAGGTAATTTATTATAACATTTCTAGCGCAGTTTTATTCCCCGGAAATAAATCAACAATACAGTACACTCTCGTTCATCGGAACTAATGTGGCGGACGGCCGGTTCGGATGTCAAAAAATTCCGATGAAGCGGAGTCCGTCATGAGTCATCATTTCCGCCCGTACGGTGACCTATCGTGATTGTATTCACTCTTGTTTTTAAGATAAAACAAGAGATTTTATGAAAATAAGGCACTCAAACTTTGAACATGGTAACAATGAACCTATAGGAATAAAAACAATGCAGGAAATAAAGATCCAAAATCTTTATTCTCATATTCCATATTCATATTCCACTTATATTCCAGCAGACAACTGACTTCCACGTAACACAGGTGCAGTCGCGACGAGAGACAGACTGAATGACAGTTTGGGAAGCGGTCGAACCGGATGTTCACTTCCTGCTCCCTACCTCTTTCTTATTTTGTGCGAATACTCCACGGCCTCGTAAATCACATCGATGCGTACAGATTATGGAAAACGCCTGATGACGCTTGATGCAATGTGTGATACTTCACTGTTGTGCGGATAGAATAAATGGAAATTAAAGGCACTAAAACGGAAAAATTATTCATTTCGTAAGAAAAAAATTAATAATATCCAGATTTTCAGTTCCGATGAAGCGGAGTTCCGATGTCGCCGAGTCCGATGAACGAGAGTGTACTGTAGTTACAGGAGCAATCGGTCCGCCACTACAGAAATTCCCAGGCCCAGTTAGGGCAGTAACCTAAATACCGAATAGGCTCAGGTCGACCTTCGAATCCATATCTTATTTTAATTTCAAATTTCATCAAAAACTAATTTAATTAAACTGGAACACTACTACAACACATTCAAAATTCCACAGGCTCAGGCCTACTAAAGATAACCTCCCTAACCCAATTTTGCTTGCAAATTTCGATAAATCCCGGTTAGTCCGCCAATCAATCCTTTAATGTTCTAAAGTAGTAGGCCTAAAAAAATGACTGGATTAACTCAATACCCATGAAACAATTGCTAGGTAATGGTTAATTTAATTTCCGCATCCTTCCCCAGCGATTTGGTCTGAGGCACAAAACCTAACCTCTAAATGTTCTTCACCGTGCAACAGGTGCAATTCACTTACTTTCTATCAGATGCAATAAATAACAATGCTATTTAACTCAAACTTCCAAATTTTGATCACTAACATTAATTATTATTGTTTCAGAAAATAAATTTATTTTACAGTAAGCTAGGTGAGTTAGGCTTATAAAACAGGAGTAACAAAATCAGGCTAGGCCTACTTCAAAATCAGGAAAGATTTAATCTAAATTAACTTACTCCAATTGCCAAAGGATTAGACAAAATAGAATGTTTCAAATGCAACCAATGTTTTATATTAAAATTTAACAGGCCTACCATAAAGAAAAAGAATTTTGCATAAGTTAACATAAACACAGTAAAACAAATTTAAATTAATTTGTTTACTCACCAAACACTGCATCGCTCAAGTAGTCGCTCTTCATCCAGTCCAGTGGGAGACTATTTAGCAGATTCGAACGAAATCCGAGCGAAGTTTTAACAAACGAAATTAATAAAAATTAATAAATTGCCGGTCCCGTACGTGTAGTAGCAAAAAACGAAAACGGACTTTTGAACCGAGTTTAACACCTGACACCAGTGTGACAGGGTGGCCGAATAACAACTCGAAGTAAGCTACTAAATTAATATTTTATTACAACAACGACATTTACATTACAATGGTAAACAGAGATGAACAAAACATTTAAGTTACACGGCATACAATTCGCGGCAGGTAATTCACAACGACCAAGAGCTATCAGTTACAAGTTAGGATTGAATGATTTAAACTGGGGAAGGGGAAATGACCGAGCTTTAACCGTTAACCCGTCCCGGGGCCGAAGCCCCGGGTGGTCGATATGTTAATTAATTTAAAGTTACTCGCGGTTCGTCGCGGACTGACGACTGACGATAGTCCAAAGACAACCTCTCTTGTGTCCACCACCTCTCCCCTCCAGGGAGGGGGAAGGTGCTCACCGTCCGGTGCTGCCCCTAGCGGCTAAAATCAACATTACTGTCGCTTATTACGCAAGTCAGTCTGGTTTCCAGGCCATACGCTGAGACAACGTCAGCGCATTCCAGACACGCGCCGCTACAATAAACTAGGCCGGTCACCAGGGCATGGGTTGAGTCCCGCTGACGGTATCATATTCTGGAAGCCTAGTGCGCTACCCATTCCATTTGAGGTCAAAGCAATTTCAACATACCCGACCCTATATTTTACTAATAATAAACAGATTCAATCTAGTGACGGTAAAAAGGCTTATAATAGGGTGGGTGTAGATGCCTCATGGATTAATAGTATTTAAACGGTCTAGGGGTTTTTTTGGCCCGTCACACACCAGCCTCTTCCACTGTCAGCGGCAATGGCGACAGGCTGGGCATTGAGGCGGGCTGTGGTGGCGGCGGCGGCGGCGGCATCGTCAGGCAGCTCAGGATGTTTGCTGTCATCAGGTATTCCAGGATCGAAGTGGAGGATGATGAGGGTTGAGACGTGTCGGTCGAGGTTGAAGCTGATGGGTAGTTCTTCAGCTTAAGACCCATTTTACCCATTGTAATGAATGGAAGGAATAAATGTGAAGAAAGAAGTAAAGTTATAAAAAATCTCAAGTGCAAGAGAGAACCTGTCCGCATGGAAGCTTGGACCGGAATGAGAAGTGCGTGCAGCCCGGCCGCCTTATATCCCCACCGGGGCTGCCACGCCCAGTATATCAGGGGTGGGGGAGGGGGTGGGGGTGGTGGAGGGGGTGGGGGGGGGGCTCGCACTTTTTGCCGGGGGGGGCGGCTCGCACTTTTTGCCGGGGGGGGGGCTCGCACTTTTTGCCGGGGGGGGGGGGCTCGCACTTTTTGCCGGGGGGGGGGGGGGTTCAATTTAAAAAAAATAAGCCTTACTTAGGGCATTTATGTTACCATCGCTGAAGCCTCCAAAAAGACCCACTTATGGACGACTCAAAACTTGTGTGTTACTTATACCTAACTTGTACATTTTTAAAAGACCTTAATATATTTACTGTGTTAATAAGACCTGACTGTTAAAGAATTTGAAAACTTTTATATATTTAGGTCAAGGTCACAGAAAAACTTTAAAAAAAATTGAGCCCCACACCCCCTATGGGGGTGTGGGGCACTTGGGTTGTCATCGCTGTAGCCTCCGAAGAGACCCAACTATGACAACAAGGCAACATCCAATGTCGTGTTCCCTTCGCCACGCAAGACTTGTAAACATTTACTGCATTGTCTTTTCAATAGCTAACAAAAGATTTACTTAATTTTGAGAGAGGTTGAGGACAGCCCTAGTGGCTTACGTCCTCGGTCCGAGTGCAGAGGCCGCCGCAAATTGGCCACAGCTGTGGTCTGCATGCCAGCGTACAAACGGACCGGTTCCCAACCCAGCCGCAATATTGCATGCCTGAGAGGACCCCTGCTAACATTGGTTTAAAATAGCTTTACACGGGGGTCTACTCCCGTACCCTATCTTTAATATTTAACTTTAGCAATGCAGTAAATTTTTATAAATCTTTGTGGGTCAAGGCCACACGGACATTAAAAAATTTCGGCCCCCGTACATCCATGGCGAACCACGAATGTTCGGGGGCCTTGGGGACAAAAACACAAGTAACTAACAAACTTTCATTTACATAATTTTGAGTTTCCAGAAGGGAAACAAGAGGTTGAGGACAGCCCTAGTGGCTTACGTCCTCGGTCCGAGTGCAGAGGCCGCCGCAAATTGGCCACAGCTGTGGTCTGCATGCCAGCGTACAAACGGACCGGTTCCCAACCCAGCCGCAATATTGCATGCCTGAGAGGACCCATGCTAACGTTGGTATAAAATGCTTTTACACCAGTGGTGGCTCGCCTATAAGGACTCCCGGACGCCGCCCCCCTAAAGAATTGATTAAAAAATCAAAATAAATAAACTAACAAAATATTATTATAAGAATATTTAACAGAATGGCAATTGTATAGGTAATAAGTTGAAGATAGAAACAGATCGTACCGAAATAAATGAAAAATCGACGACGATTGTGGCTCTAATTCTATCGCGGCCGGCTCGGGCCGGAGCGATGGACGCCGGCCACGGCGTCCTAGCGCTCTTGTAAAACCAAATGGAGACGCGCATACGCGCACCTCACTCACACAGGCACACACAACGGCTGCTTAATGCAACGCTTTGCCCGGCGCCCTAGGCTGCGCGCGCCACTGCTACAGCCACTGCTACCAACCGAGTAGTGCCAAAAATGTGACTGTCAGTTCCCTCGCGTTTCAGTCGTCCGTCTGGGTTCTTTTGAGCGTAATGTTGTACGTGTTGGTGTGCGTTGTGTTGAAATAATGAATTATATAGATTTGTGAGGAGTAAATGGATGATAGTAAAATGGGTGACGTTGGAGATTAGCAACATTTACACCAGGTAAATCGTATAGTAGGTAATAGAATGGAAAAAAAAAAAACATTGAATATTATAATTACTTTGAAGAACCCGGGGATTCCAAGGCCCAATTTAGTTATTAATCAAATGAAAAATTGAACAAAGAGAAAAATAGTTTTAATCCAAAGTGTTTTAGAAATTTATACAGTTAGGCCAATTGGCTCTGTGGCTGTAAAATTAAAAACTCGTTTTTCTGTAACACTTGCTTGATTATAGGGATTCAGGATCTTGACTTAACTGTTGGTGGTATTTCAGAGATTAAACATTTGAACTAAAAAGTTAAGAAATATAAAACGAGTGGCAAACACAGAAATGCGTGTATAGAATTTGATTAAGTACTTGGAAGGCTCAACATTAGATTTGCGACATTAAATACAACTATAGGCCTACAAAATTTCTTGAGAAATGCAGATTTTTTATTTATATTTAAGCTTATTTATTTTTTTTTTGTCAGGGTTTCGTTTAGCAAAATCATTGACTATGTATTCATAGTCAATCGCAAAATAATCCCAAATTGTCATGTGTCCTTTAAAATCAATAAAACAATTGATTGTATTAAGGCTTTCAGGTACGATAAAGAATTTAAATCTGAAGTACAAAAAATAAGAAACTCTCCTGAACTGGATTAGTCCAGTGTGTGAACTATAGCGTACCTGAACCAAGACGTAAACATGGTTTGAAGACCGGAAATATATTGTCGCAAAGGAATGTGACATCTTAACGTCCGGGGTACGTAGCGGACCGCTTTCAATTCATAGAACACACCTGTCCGCGGCCAAACTATTTCAGTCTGATTTGTTTCCTCGATTAAAAAACAAATGTCACGAAAAAGAAGTAGGCCCATGCATTTAAACGTATTTATATCAATGAATAAAATTGACAGAAAACCAATGCTTGTTTTAAGTCAATTGACCTAAAAATGTCATCTCTGTTGTACATAACTGATAACTGCAGAGTGATAACTTTTCGTCAGCTATTGTGATATTAAGATTTTTAATCTATATTGAAATTTAATTCACCTTTGTGATCGAATTATACCTGTTTGATGGAGTAAATATTATATTTATTGACACAAGAGATAACCGTTTTTCCTGAAGAAGAGACATTACTTGTCTTCACTTTCGTAAACAAAAATAAAATAATGATAAGAGCCCCTCCACCGTCCCTAACCACCGGCCGCCACTGTTTTACACGGGGGTCTACTCCCGTTCCCTAACTGTAAGATTTACTTTGAGCATTGAAAAAGCTCAAGGGGAATGCTAAAACAAGCGTATACACTTTAGATAAATATAACACACTTACAACACACAATTGAGCTCAACATAGTGAATGCTGGAACAAACACATACACATTAAACACATATGACAAACAAGACACACAGGGTAAAAGACAAACAAGACACACAGGAGACATAGAATACAAGTGAAACACTCTCATATAAAACAATTCCCAATACCCAAACGCAAGTGCAATGTCTTAGAAATAATACAAGTCTTATAGCTAGAGTAGACTTCGCTAAACAGTGAAGGCGCCATTCAGTGTTTAGTGAGGCCTATGGCGGTCCGTCCCGATCGTTCACGTTCAACGCGCGGGAGCAGACTGCGAGCCGGCTGTGGCCGGGCCGCCTTATATCCCCACCGGGGCTGCCACGCCCAGGATATCAGGGGTGGGGGAGGGGGTGGGGAGGGGGAGGGGGTGGGGGAGGGGGTGGGGTGGGGGTGGGGGTGGGCTCGCACTTTTCGTCGGGGGGGGGGGCTCGCACTTTTTGTCGGGGGGGGGGGGGGTCAGGTAGGTTAAGTGGGTCAAGGTCACCCACAACACTTCTACTCTAAGTGTTGGCTGTACCCCCACCACAACTGGGTACCTAGGCTGCACAACACCTCTCCGCCAGTATGTCTCCGGCTTCCATGCGGTGCGTCTCGCTGTTCTCTACCTCTCTATATGTAAGTAATTTTACAAGTTTTTGGTTCTAGTTCACTACACTTTACCTCTGGGACGATATCGACTTGTAGTATTTCAGTGTTTTGACTCAAGGTCATCACACTTTAACTCTAGCACGTCGGTTATCATACCAGAGGTGCTTAATAACCTAACTTGTAATGTTTAGGGTGGCGTTTGCACGCCACGTGGTATCGCCATGAGTGTCCAGTCCGAATTTCAGGTTAGATTAATTTTACTGTGATATTTTCCATTTCCAATTCGTTTTGCCAAAGAATAAGGTGTCGCTTTATAAAGTGGTATTTCTCTAAAGTTATTGGGGATTGCAGGGATACAATTAGTTTATTTAGGAGACTCTTCATCTTGGAGTTTAACACAACTTCCACTTTGACTTTGCTTCCTCGGCTCTCACAGCCTAAGCTGTACAGAAATGTTTCTTCTAGCGCCAACTCGGGCCAAGAGAACAGTGTGTTGACTGTAGGACAGCTCATGGTGAAGTGATGCGATACTCCAGCGTACAACCTCACCTTCCCCCACCACTGTGACCTTCCCCCACTCCTGCCGTTTCCCCACCACTTTTCCCTTGACTCCTGCGCTAACAACAGACTCTTAGTATTGTGCGGACTTTTGTGAGGGGAAGCCATGTCGCAGGACACTTTGGGTAAGAAACTTAGCCGTGTTAAGACTTTATTAGTTGCTCACTGTCCACCACTCAAAGTCAAAAGGGTTTCAACTTTGGCTAAGTGGCGAAAACTGTTGCGCGGACACCCTAAGTTTTATACCAAACAGACTAATGTAAGTTTTACTGAGGAGGATTTGTTTAGAATATTGGATGAAATGACTTTTCCTTGCAAAATTCAGTTAGTTACTCCCATTCCTGACAGTTTAGAGTCTTAGTCTCTCAAGCCGATATACCTAGAGTACACAGAGCCTGACAGTCAGTCGCTCGGTGACTGTCGTGGGGTGCGCTTCGGTGTCGGCACTCCGTTGTTAAGTTTTCAAGGTCACAGTAATTTGAAATTGTTGGTGTTGTGCTGGTTCAAGGTCACCTGAGGGATAACCGATTGTCCATTTAGGCAGGGTCATGTCTGAAACTCGAGTTTAACTTGGCACTTTTGCCGTTTCTTGTCAAAAATTTGCTTCAAGTGGTCAAGGTCACGGGGACTCGGACTGAAACTCGGAGCGTAGTGCGAGAAATGGCAAAAGTGCCAAAAAATTTAAAGTTTCGGCGTGACCTTGACCTTAGTGGCGTCGGTGACGTCATTTTGATGACGTAAGGGGTGGTGACGTCATCAGCACGTCATTTCTGTGACGTCATGGGTGTGACGTCATCGAAATGACGTCATTAGTGATGACGTAATCGATGACGCAATCGATGACGTCATCGATGACGTCATCGGTGAGGTCATTGACCTCGATGACGTCATACCTCAGGTGACCTTGAACTGGGCCAGCACCAACAATTTCACA
>JAQYXR010000214.1:0-144907 GCA_030545055.2 Neoaliturus tenellus
TGATTTAAAATTCAAAAGTGTAGTTATTTAAAAATATATTCATATTGTTAGATTCTGTATTTAATGTAGATTACGAATATATCGGTTTTATTGTACTCAATATGTTATATGAAAAGTGAGCAGCGAGTTAATGACGGCGTGTACTTAATGTATGCGTGGCGCGGATAGCCGTGAGGACTGCAGTGACGTCACCATCTCGGCGTGATTGTTGTCTGGCCCACCTCCCTAATAATACTCTATACATCTTGAGTACAGCCCACCAGTATAGGTTTTTGCAGTTAACGTTTTTAAAAATAATAATAATAATCAGTATTATTTGTAAGTTACTGGAAAATTATAACTAGGCAATTTTAAGTAGAAGAAATAAAATGACAACACTTATAAGTTATAAATAACATAAGTGAATAAAATAAACATTGTAAGATAATAACAGATAGGAAACTTTAGGAGTACACAGTAACGGCATTAAACTTAGGTAACTTAAAAATTGTTAGTTGGAAAGCATTAAAGCATATAAGAATGATAACTTTAGGCCAAAACATAATGATAATCAAACTTGGAGAAATGTTAAAAACGTCATAATGTAGCCTTTGTTATATTAAAGAGAAAAACACCATTAGAGTAGCCTAGGCATTTATGAGGTGAACAGGCCAGAAATACTGTGATAAAGATAAAAATTTAAAATAACACAAATTGGGAGAAAATGTTTGTATTTTAGTTGCCCTACACACAAAAATGCATTTAAATTTAGTCAAAACTTTTAAAATTATTTTATTATATTGGTTTTGATTTATTTAAGCATTATTTCATTTATTTAACTGCCTTCCTCTTGTTTTAGATGTTTTATAACAGTTTTATGATACTTAAAAGTACCAATTAAGCTTTGGGGTAATTTTTAGGGTAATTTAAAAAAGATTTAGGGTAATTTAGGGTAATTTCCCTCTTGTTTAGGGAAAAACTATAGTTACGAGGTGGCAACACTGCTGGCCCCATTCCTAGGGATGGGCTTAACTAATGTTTTCCCCGCATTAGCTGCAACTGCATTAGTTGCGGCCACGCATTAGTTGAATTTAGTGAATGCGGTTGCATTAGTTAAGCTCTGGCGGCTGGCGGCATTCGTGCAACCATTACCGGTTTCGCGCTACTGTTGTTTCTTGTCCGCATAGAATTAGCTTGCGCTATGTTGCAGTTAAACAGATATTTACAATAATTCTCTTCGCCACGCAGCTTCATTTTCTTACTAATCGCTGAATAAAGGTAATTAAATCACAAAATTTGACGATAGTGTAAACAAAATATACATACCGTAATGCTTGTAACGATATCTTAAAAAATAATTAACACTCGAAAATATTGATAATTTTTTAAGTATTTATTAGAGAATCATCGGAAGTTTTACTGTTTCCTGAATTTAAAATAACTAAGTTTACGTTTGTATAAAAATTATTATTATTAAAACAATAAATTATTAAATAAATTGTATTTATAAATTAGTAAATAAATACAATAACGATGCAGTATGTTACAAGCATTAATACTTTGTTAAATTTAATTATTGATTTATTAAATAAATTAGTATTTAATTAAGTCTAAAATAAATATAAAAATAAATAGCACACAGCACACCACACTATTAAAAGCACATTTTACCGCTTCAAATGTACGTCCGAAACTGGCCTGCATCCTGCATCAGATATGAAGAATATCTGATAACATTGTAAACTTTTTAAACAGGTAGAAACAAGAGTTTCATAAAGTTTAATCTCCTGGTCAACTGATTTTACTAATTCAATAACCACGTAAACGCAGTGTTTAGCGGCATCGGCTGTTGCGAGGTTAACTAATGCATTAGCCACTTTCCCGCTTAGTTAAATTGCGCATCAGTTGCGGCGCTGCAACTAATGCGAAGTAACTGATCCGGTTACATTTTGCCATCCCTACCCATTCCTCATTTGCTCACCAGCCTTCGTAGAGTGAGGATGTACTATTCTATTAGTGTTGTAGAAATTGGAAGTTAGGCTAAGTTGAAAATGGCTGAAAACCAGGAGTACGAGATGGGCAACGAATACATTTGTGGCGGTCACGGAGGAGAAAATGAATCTTCCAACAAAGGACCTGGCAGAGATGATGATAGGTAGGTCCTTTTGTTACGAACTTTTCCTACTCTGTTAATTGTACTCGATCTTAATAAATTGTTAATTTACCCTTTCTAGCATTTTAGGCAATCAATGTAACCTCTACGGGTACCTACCTACCTTATTTGCGTAGGATTAAGTTGTATTCGCTTGATGAAGATGATTGGAAATAATCTCGTGGTCTGAGTAAAACTTAATCCCCCAGCCGCCATTTTGTTTGGCTAATCGATAGCTGGAAAAGGCCTTCAGATTGGTTAAGCCGCGGTCCGACTAGGCTGGTTACCAGCCGCTAATTACTAGCCGCTAGTAAATATCGCCATCAGCCAGCGGATCTGAAGGGTTCACATTTAAAGTAAACCAGCCGCCAGTACAGTTGCTGCTAGTACTATTGGATGAACGTTTTGACTTGAAAACATTGTGTGTCATCGGCTCCCGCGCCACTCTTCTTCGACATTTTTACTTTGTAAACTTCAAGTCTGTATGTATCACGCAGACTTTTAATTTTTTTCTTCAATGCGGGCAAACTTGCGCTTAATCCTTGTTCATCAAGCCGTTGAAGTAACTCTTCATAAGCTGAGTCTTTGGCATTTTTGTTTATGTAGTCTGCATTCAAAACATCCCACAAGCAAGGATAATTTTGCAAAATGTCTAAAAATGTTATAACTTCTTTACCCGACCACTTGATGCTGTCCACCATATTCACCGTCAATTGCGAAAAAGTACAAAATAAAAACACTGCAAACACTGACACAGTGCACAAAACTAGACAGGTTAATTCGCCAGCCGCTTGTATGAGCTACTAGCCACTAGCCTAGGGGTTCACATTGGCTGGTTGGCGCCAGCGAAGTGATCACGTGACTGCCAGCGGATGGTACTAGCGCTAAAAAGTTAAACATGACCAGCTTGCGACTTCGGCTAGTAAACACTAGCCCGCTGGCATTTACCAGCCGCTAGTTCTGGATCAGACTAGGCTGGTTGCTAGCAATATCACCAGCGGATATTTACTAGCGGCTAGTAACCAGCCTAGTCGGACCGCGGCTTTAGGATAAGCAATGTCATGACCTTAGTTAGAATTAAGTTGGTGCATATTTCATTCTACATTTTTCACTTCTGCAAAGGAACTCTGACGCCTTAAGTTATGCTTGTTATTTTCAAAATGTTAGTTAAGTAGCCTCCTACATGAGAACATAGCATTATGGCGGCCATTAAGTCCGAGCCAGTCCAGGATTAATTAAAATTTTTGATAATTTTTTATTTAATTTACAGTATCTCTGTGGCCAAACAAAAAACATTCGCCTAGGCCCTTATTTGTCATAAGATATGCATAGCCTAACTCAAGTACCCTAGATCTGAGTCTGAGACAAATGGGCTCGCCGATTTTCATGTGTAGGCAAGGCCTAAACGTAGTTGGACCTTGAATTGAGTCATATAATTATTTTAGCATATATAGGCCCATGTTTCTGACCATAACTCTCTTACTGGGGTATAACACTTATGGTATAGACCTAGGTAGCGTTGAATCAAAACCTTACTTAAACTCGCATCCACACTAGGTTATGCCGATTGGCATCGATCAGCAAAGCCAATAAGTCTTTATTTGGCCATTAGGTAAGTTACAAACAGTACAATAGGCTAGGCCTATGTCATTTAAATAAAAAGAAAAGTAAAAACATGTCAATTTTCGTGCTGATTAGTCCACTTCAAGCAAAAGGTATCACACAATTACATACATAGGCTACTGTGGTTAGTTGGTTGCATACACTTCTAATTACAAAGTGTTAAGTGGATGAATAACAATTCACAACAATTCCGTAAAACCAGCTTGATAATACTCCTTTATGTAAAAAGGATTCCTTGTGGGCCAATTGTCAACAATTAGTTTTAAATTTAGATGGCGGCAGATTTTGGATGAACATTTGGAGAAGGTTAAAAACCTGATACCTGAAACAGGAAAGCAAAAGTTTGACTTTTGCAGCCTATTTATAGGATAAATATGTTACCCCTGTGCCGAGTAAGGTGTTCATGCACATCACTATTTAAAGGTAATGATAAATGCCTGGTTTTTATTTTTATGAGACACTGAAAAACATATTCATTTACAGTAAACTTCCTCAAATCCACCATCCTATGGTCTGGCACGCTCGATAATCCGGCACGACTTTCAGAAAAATTATTGTATTTACAGAAACAACAATAACAATTGATCGTTCTAATTTGTTTGGGATCGGAAGTCGCCGGGGAGCGACACTGCATCGTACAAAGCGTATTCCGTATTGGCATGCGTGGAGGGGAGACGAGTCGTCTTCGGCCGACATCGGGTGACATCGTGTAATTTCGGGATAGGCCGGGATCAACCGTCTTGCTCAACGTCAAAGTAAACTTGTTGTAAGCCTCTAGATTTAATGTTATCCCTCAATTAATTTGTGTAATTAAAAGTTTTAGTTTGAATGTAAAGTTAACGCCCAATCATCCAAGATCTGAATAAAACTCTTAAAATTTCTAAAATTAAAAAAAGTTTATTTTACTGGCTATTGTTAGATTGCTCAGTTGATTTCGGGAATATTATTTCAGCTAATCGCTTGCCGGCACATCTTAAAATTTTAATTCTACGATCATGGCCTAATCCAAAACACTGATTGTCAGCATACAGTGCTAAGTCCAATGATCCAATGACTCATATTTGGAATAAGGAAAGGGAGAGATAAAAGGTATGGGGTGCGGGGGGAAGGGTCTATTTTTATAACTCTATCTTCAAGTTAGTGGTTGGCGGACAATGAACTTCCGTTCCGGCTCATGGATGGAGCCCCAGCAGTCAAATAAATATGTTAAAAAAAAAAAAAAAATGCCTTTAATTTGCATCAAGTTATTCCGAGTTTACTTCAATAAAACCCCATTGTAAATCAAGTTTCTTGATTCATTTGAGTAGGAAAAAAGCACTCGTATAGCAGCAGACCTGCGTAATCAGTAAAATGCAAAAAAAATACGGTAGCTTTTTTTAAATTAATAGCACCGACTGCAAATGGCATAGATAGGACCATTAAAGGTAAAGTTAAGGCCCTGTTTTCTACATGAGGTACGCATAACAAATGGAATTGAGAACAATGCCACAAACCCAGCGTAAAATGGTCGACTGAGTCAGAAATAGCAATCAAATTTTGCATTAAAAGCATAGTGTAGGCCTATTACAAAAATTTCAAAATTGAATAACTTAGGTCACATACTGGACCTTTTGATGACCGCTGTATGTTGGTGTTTCGGTGTTTGCTTTAAATCCATTTACCCTAAAAATATATACAGGGTGGAAAAATGTCTGGAAACGTTATCTTATCTTTAAAAGTATTTAAGCAATAATACTAAAACTTTGCAAATTGGTTTTGAGTGACAAAGTTTACTTCCTGAACTACTTATTGTCCTTGGAAATCCAAGGGTGCACGGTCTACAAGGAGTCGGAAGAAAATCATAGATGTAAGCATATGTCAATCTACATCAAATTAAAGGTCTTTAAAAATAAAGAACAATGCCGCAAACCCGTCCTCAAAAAGGATGATCGAATCAAAAGTGGCAGGCGATCGAATTCTGCATTAAAATCATATTGCTGAAAACAAAAAATGCAATAACTCCCGATCCACTTGACCTTATGAGGTCTGGTTTATGGCAAATTGCTCAGAATGCAAAGTCATTTAAAATGATGTATCATATGACGTAGCCCAATGCAGTTTCCCTGACGAACTCCACTAGGGGCGTCCCTAAAAGAGGTCTTGGGAAAACTTCACTGGCCTACGGCTACAGCCTCACATAGCGACTTTGTAAAGGTTGCATAAATCTTTAAAGCATTTATTCATAAGCGTTTGCATCATAGCATTAACTACATTAAAAGTACAATTATTTTACTAGCTCGTGGTATAAAGGGCATAATCAGAGACAGAGGGTAGCACCATGTTATAAGCCTGGATAGACAATATTTATAAATATACCCTTAACTACTTATATCCATGGAATTTTATTCCTTTTACACATTGATTTTTTTATTTTGTATTGATATTTCTTTTATTTATTTTGCTTATGCATAAATTCTTTGTAAACCTATAAATTTCTAAAAGTCAATGATATTCTTCAACAATTTTACTGTGAGAAGAAATCTTATTAATCTGTACAGCATATTTTTTCAATATCATTACAACAGTTTCTTCAGTTTCATGTGGAAAGACTCTTAACCACTGATTTCACTGAATAAAATGGTTTAATACCTGTTCCGTCAAATGGTCCTTGGTTGTAGTTGAGCTAGGCTACAGCTGTTTCGTGTTTAAAAACATTTTATTCAGTTTCTACAAATTCATACGAAATAAGAAACGAATTTCCCTAATTATTCCTGAGCCAGCTAATTATTGTGTGAAATTATCCATGCTTTAGTGTCAATTCATTGAGGGGATGAATCCCAAACCTTCGTTTCCTCTTATTTTCAAATCCGCCAAATGGCGAGGATGAGCAGAAGGTTGTCACCCGAACTCAACGGAGTAACACAGGCGTATGTCATTGTTTAATGTGGCGACTACCCGCGACTTGGTCGCGGTGGTGAAAAGTCGTGGCGACTAGGTCACCATGTGTAACCGTAGCCTTAGGAGCTGGCCACACTTGGCGACACGTAATTTGTAATTTTGAACTTTCTATAAAAATCATGTGTATTTAATAACATTATAAATAACGTCTTAGAGTGGTGCTTCTTACTTCTGATGAGTAGTCCCTATTGACCACGTAGTGGCGTGAGACCAGTCAAGTCTAGTTCAAAGGATAAAAAAAATGTAAAGGAAAAATTTATAAATTTGTTATAAAAACTCCAAATTAAAGGTCCTTGATCTTATATAGGCATCTTTCATAGAGAAAAAATTTGAGATTTGTGTTGGAGAGAAAAATTTGTTCATGCCTCTTGGCATATAACTTTCAAAACAATAAAACGTTGTACACAATAATAGTAATACAACAGTAAGTTTGACTAATCTTTTTATTCCTACATGATTTTCAATATCACAGTACCAAAAAGTAAATCCAGGTGATATGCAAATTTAAATGAATATAAAATTTATATTTGGTTAATCTATATATACCGGGTTTCCTAGGCCACCCGTACACCCATTTTAAAATCTACACAATTAATTTTTCACAAAAAAATTGTGCCATTATAGTTAAACAAGTTGCGCTCTGTCCATTGATGATTATTTCAATGCACAGGGTGTACGAGAAGTAACTTATCCAGACCAGAAGTAATTTATTTTAAATACGAAGCCCCACTTTTTATGGTATTTTTTGATTGTAGACATATTTTTAAGACTACTTTACAATTTAATGTGTACCCCTAATCGTAACGGTTTGGGAGATAATGGAGTAGAAGTTTAATTTTTTCCCATAAGAATAACATAGGGCTAAATTTTACATCCATTATCTCTGTATATTTCCTTTTAAACTAAAATGGCCTAGCATAAGCCTAGCAAGAAGCCTTATCTTCTTCTTTTAAACACTTTAGCATCATAAAGTATGAGTTTTGTCATAAATTATTTTATTTTTCCATAAATTTTTCAATATCATAAATATAATATTTATTTGCCATATAACAATTTACATTGGTTGCATTCGCATTACAAACTAATTTTAACTTACATACTAAAACACAACATACTAAACTCACATACTCTGTCCCACTGTACTTCAGAATCACTTTAGGGCTTCCGGGGTTGAATTTTTTGACATGGATGTTTCTTTTTGCTCAAGGATGCTCCCTAAGAAACGGTTTTGCAAATACAGTTTTCATCCTGAGGGTTGAAATTTGAAGTGATCTCTTTTCTCTTAGGTGCTCAATAAAAAAGAGCTCTGAACATAATCTTTAGGGCTCCGCCCGCCGCCTCAGAAGCTCACAATTAATGTATATAGCCTATGTGTTGAAATTTGACATGGACGATTTTCTTTGCTCATAGATACTTATTAAAAAACTGTTTTTCAAATATAGTTTTTGAAGCACTTTAGGGCTCCGCCCTATAGGACTTCAGAATTACTTTTGGGCCTCCGGGGTTTTTGAATTGGACGTTCCTCTCTGCTCATGTTCACTTACTAAGAAACGGTTTTGCAAATATAGGTTTGAAATTCTTTAGGGCTTCTCCCCACAGGTCTCGAAAATTACACTAGGGCCCACGGGGTTGAAATTTGATATGGACGCTCCTCTTTGCTCATAGGTGCTCGGTGAGAAATAATGTTGCAAATTTCGTTTATGGCTCCGCCTCATAGAACCTAAAAATTACCACATATATCCTAGTGGATACACATTTAACATGGTTATCACGTGTCGCTAACAGGCGCACACTATGAAATGGTTTTGGAAACATAGTAAGTTCTTTAGGGCTCCACCCCAAATGACTTCAAAATTAATCCAGGGCCAACGGGTTTTTAGTTTGACGTGGACGTTCGGTTCGTCTTTGCTCATGGTAACTCCATCAATAAGAAACGATTTTGTAAATTTCCTTTAGGGCTCCTCCCCACAATTTCTCAAAACCACCAAAGATCCTCCGGTTTGAAATTTAACATAAACGTTTCATTTCCCTAATAGGTGTTCACTAAGAAAAAGTTTTTCAACTATAGTTTTTTATGTTCTTTAGGTCTCCGCCCCAAATGACTTCAAAATGGCTGTAGGGCCTACAGGGTTGAAATTTAACAGGGTCATTCCTATGGGTTGACTATAGGTTCCTCATAGGTTCTCAGGGCCATTTATATATTAAGAAAACTTTTAAAACTAAAAACAGGTTTTGCGATATTCCTTCAGAGTTCCACTCAGTCACTCACACAACTTTATTGTTTCAATGTCATTCTTAAGGAAGTAGATTTCGTTGCTCTTTATAAAAAGATTTTATTACCTAAAAATAAATTCAATTATGGGCGAAGCCGTGACGGGCAACAGCTAGTAGTAATATAAATATATCTAAATAGCGATGTAGCCTATTATCTATAATATTATTGAATAGCAATAAGATCAACAAACTGTTAGTAATATATACCTTTAAAAGTAAAAACAACTGATCTTACATGATTTTAGACTCGAAAAATTGTGTTTATTTAAACGCTTTTGATAGTATTTTTACTCTTAAAATTAAAAGTTATTGACATTTTTTTAAAAAAAGATTGTTATTGACTAGCTAATATATAATATGATTCTGATGATACCATATCCATGGGTAAATATAAATTTATCTTGTTAGATTTCATAAATACCCAAAGTACCCGGGTATTTTACATCACTAGAAGAAGGACTGCTATATCATGGCCTGATTAATTAACTTGCAAATCATATTGAAAAATGACAATATTACGTTATTAATAAAAAAAACCAAAAGACATATACGGCTTGAGTGTAAATCAAAATGTGCTCAGTTAACGTTTTGTTTATGTAAACATATTAAAAAGATTAAATTTAAGGAATTGTTATTTTTTAAATAAATTTGGTCTTGTGTAACATATCATTGTAAACCGTAACTTATTTCAAATAAGCATTTTAAATCAGAAGTAATTTATGACAAAAATAATAAGAGAATTATAAGGTATTCCGTAAATTTTCATTTTGGCTAACAAATGGACGCCATTTTGCAACAAATAAAGATAACAAAATTCTGTTTTCACAAATTTGTTTTTATTTAATAGCTCTCTAATGTAGGGTGACCAAATAATTCACGAAAGAAACCGGGACAGCTACGAATATGTACCCTTTCCTCCCCCCCCCCCACACCCACAACCACGCCGTACACCAACCAAGTGGTCATTGTTCCCCGTATAAGAATTAGGCTAAATAAGAACTGATTGATTCATAGTATAGGCTAAGTTTTTAATTACAGTTTAATTACCGTTGTGTGAAATCAGATTCACACAAAAACAAAGTTTCATGAATTTCCTAAACCTAAATACTTAGCACTTTATGTTCATGTAGTATTGTTAAAAATTTAACTTGTCATCGAATGATAGTCTAATAAATGTTACAATAACTTAATTGATAACATAATGACTACATAATGTTGACTGATATAATGTAGATATTTATGGTAAAAAATACCTAAATAATAGAGTTCAAATGATTAAATGATGGGTGGTAATGATCGGCTTTGCAGATGAATATTTGTCACTGCTTCCGGCTTTATTGATCATGTCTTTGTTATTTGAAGCTTAAGTTAGTTATAAAATTGCACACAGTTACATTTTTGTAATTATAAAGAATCTTGAAGATTGCTTCCAGCGACTACACTTCCATTCTATTCCATCCGTAAAAATGTTAACTGGCCTATATTTGTGTCCCAATATTTTTTTTAATCCCTTTAACAGGATTCCGGGACTTTTGGGCGTCCCGATACAGTTTTTTCGAGACATCGCAGACCATTATAAAAAACCGGGACAATCCCGGTTTTCCGGGACGTTTGGTCACCCTACTCTAATGGTGTATAATGTGACAAATGTTTGTATTCGAAATTTGCTGGTTTCAACCGGTGACCCCCAGTTTTTGGGACCAACCTGTCCCAAAAACTGGGGTTTTTGGGACAGGTGTTATACAGTGTTAAAAATAATTTTAAATTATTCCTTGTTGTCAATTTAGAGGAAATGATTTTATTTCAAGGTTGTACAGTGGAACCTTGATTTATCGAACCTCAATATATCAAAATCCTTGATATAACGAAGTTTTCTCATTCCCCTTGAACCTGCCCATCAAACTAATGTTATTTCTACCTCTATATATCGACGGATTAGCAAGGATAACCTCAATATAACGAACTTTAGGAGCGCCAATGCACAACCCAACCACCTGTACATATCGAAGTTTTGACTACAAAACCTCAACATATCGAAGTTAAAAAAAGAACAACAAGTTGAATCATTGAGCTCAGACATTTTCTTTCATGTTGCAACCCGTCGCTCTACAGACACTGCCTTTTGCCGTGCCTTGTGTTCGCAGCGCTGTTCTTGTTTCCCCTGTTTTCAGTTGACCAGTTGTATTAGTGTTGTTCCATTCATTACCTTGAGTGTCTGTTAGGCGGCCATTAGCATTTTGTTTAAATGCATTTTACATCATCCTTGTGAGTACTAATTTGACAACCCCATGTTTGCTGTGTATAAGAGTATAAACGTCTTCTAGTCCCGATTGATGCTTATTAGCCTAAATAAATGTTATGTTTGCAGCATTGTTAAGCTTTTGAGTCACCATTTATAGTTTTTGTTCTGATGAGCTTGTGATAAAATTTCATAGAAGGGTACTTATAAACATAAACAACTTATGATGTTATAGTGGACTGTTATATTCTTTTGTGCAATACCAAAATGTTGATTAAATGTAATCATATTACACTTGTATTTATTCTTCAATTTTTAGGCCTTTTGGAAATAAGTAATGGTAGTATATAAGGTTGTCGTGAACCTCAGTATATCGAAGTTTGTAAATAATAACCTTGATATAGTGAACCTCAGTATATCGAAGACCTTGATATTACGATTTTTTATATTCCCCTTCAGGTTCGTTATATTGAGGTTCCACTGTAGGACAAACTGTTGATTTATAATCGATTTGAAACACCTTACGTGAGACATCTGGTATAAGATAACAAGTTAAAGTAAAAAAGTGCTATGCTGGTGCCCTGAACCTCCAAGTGTTTTAAAGGAAAATTTATAAATACAGAACTTAACTGTTATTTACACTATAGATCAATATTTCTTATCATTATTAATTTACACAACCCATTTTACACAACTGTCAAAAAGATATGAAACACCTAAGTTGAAATAAACAAAATAATGCATAATGTTATGAAAACTTGAAGCAAACAGAAATTATAAAAAACCATTGTTGAAGCGAGGGGATGCGCAGACTATTTCTATTGGTCGATGGCTACTGGAGTGCTTAAATATTCAAGTTTGTAAAAAGTCCCTAGTTTTTTCAACAGAGAGTGCACAAGTGTGCTTTATTGTATATTTCATTATATAAAAGTGAGGTAGGCTTTTCACATAATTACGTCTTTGGGAACTCCGGAGTGCACAAGTACACCCCGGAGTGCACAAAGAGCTGCGGAGATCTCTAATACGCAACTTTCACATGGGTGGAAATCTCAAAGGCCCAGGGCTGTACCTATATATATATATATATATACATACTCCCATATATATATATACATATATATATATATATATATATATATATATATATATATATATATATATATTATTTAAAAAAACACATTTTAAGTTTTTCATTCTATATTTCGGGGGAGTTTATACCCCCTTCGACAGGAAGAAATAACTTAAAAAAACTAACAAAATTAAAACATGACAAAAATTCAAATTAAATAATCATTTAAAATAAACAAAGAAAGTTCAAGGTGATACTTTAGATACTTCATTTGATACACCGACGCACTCTGTCGTGCGTATTTTAAGGTGAGTATGACTGAAGCAGCGACCAAGGAATACTATAGACTGGCAATCCCTATCCTTTAACATTGATAGGTGTTGAAGCCACTTTCTATAGTTCCATATAGGTGCAACTAGCGGGTCTACTGCTCGCGACAGGCACAAATTTTAATTCGCCGCGTTTCATTAACAAATAGTTATAGTCAAGATAAAAATTTTGATATTTTAGTATGATGAACACCACTATATAACGCTGCCTATGGTAATATTTTTATGTCGAAATTAAACTAATAACACAAAGAAAAAATACAGAATTATAGCAAAGCACTTTTGTTTGAAATTCATGACATCAAAAAGTTAGTAAGCTAGGAAGTTTTTTATTTATTGGTTAGGTGAATTTTATCAGCGAGAAAGTTGTTGGAAAAGACTTAGAACGCTTAGTTTTGGTTTTATTCTAATTCAAAGTTAATAGTTTAATTGTCGACCGCCCGGCTGCCGCGGCCCGTGCCAACGCTCGGAGCGCTTGTCGCACGCATGAAACTTTGATAGTTTAAATTATTTTATTATTATCATTTTGTCAATTATTATTTTTTTAAAGGTGATTGTATCCAAAATAATTACTGTATAATTACATTGAAATATATTTTTTATTCTTAATTATTGAAGTTTTTAATTGAATTTTGATATTGCAAACTTTACTAAGATATTTATTAGAAATAAAAACTATTTGTTTTTAAAACACGGAAAAAGTAACCTCCATTATTGTCTGTATATTATGGCTGTTAAAACCTGCCTATCAATATTTTTACTTAAAAATTATTTCCGCAAAAAAAACAGTTAATGTTCAGCAACTTTATGAAATAAAAAATTTCTGAACTTAAAAAAAAATTTAAACTGACAGTAGGGGAAAGGTTTAATTTTTTCCCATTCTCTTAAAAAAAACCACACTTGTCATAACAAAATACCCCCGTCGCAGCAGACCTGCGTACTTAGCGAATTTCCAAAATTTACTTAAGTGTACCAAATTTCATGATGATCGATCAGACAATTGTTTTAATGCCGATCTTACTGGTTAACAAACTCATCCAAGAGAATCTAACTGTACATGCCTGTACCAAATTTCATGATGCTCAGATGATTTTTGCACTAGTTATCGTGTTCACAAACACTAAATACCCCCGTCGCAGCAGACCTGCGTACCCAGCAAATTTCCAAAGAATCTTGAGATTTTGTATTTTCCCCATAAACACCATAGGAATGAGTATGAAGGTTTGCTGCCATGGGATGTTGTTATAAAATGTTAGTTTTGTTAGGAAATTCAATAGTTAGGTAAGGTAAACATCAAATTTTATCAATATTCGGCACTTTTTAATTTTCCCCATAAACCCCATGGGGGTGAGTATGTAGGTTTGCCACCATATTGGTGTTGTAAGCAAATATCAGTTAAACCCTACCTAGTGAATGTACATACCACATTTGATCAAGTTATTCCAGTAAAGAAGCGTGATACAGGGTTTTGTTGATTTCCCATAAGATTAACATGGAAAACCTATTTTTGACTTTTCTCCGTAACCTGTTAAGCCAAGTTAAAAATACAAAATACTGAATTGTTTGTTTTTTTTAAGCTCTTTCAAATGGTTTTAGTTAAAATTGTTGAATTTTGAAAATTAAGTTCCAAAAATGCCAAAAACCCATTTTTTACCCCTTTGAAACCCCATAAAACCCCGTTCCCATAATCCGATCATGCTGGTTTGCGAACTCGTGAAAATAAACCTGGTCTTAAACCTTCATACCAAATTTCATCAAAATCGGAGGTTCCTGTCAAAAGTTATCGGGACCACGGACACATATTTAAATATATATATATATATATATATATATATATATATATATATAGATATATACATATATATGAAATTGAACGAATGGTGTTTTTGGCTTCTGGGGACCTCAAAACGAAAAAGTATTATAGTCCCGGACCTAGGTTTTACCATGACTACTACCGTAATAGCGTATTCCCTATAGGGAAATTCGCTAAAAATGAAAATTCCCATATAAGCCCATGTTAAATTTTTTAGTAAATCGTTATTTGTGCAGTTTTAAATGTGTTTCCGACAAATAATCACTACGTATCCAGAAAGTACACATAAAAAGCTACAATTTCATATATAATATTATTTAATTGCATGGTGTCTCCTAAACTGTATAAACGGCAGCTCCCATGAAAACGACGGTAATAGCTTATTTCCAAAGGAAATTCGCTAAAATGATCTGGTAACTATCAAATGATTCAAATTACGTTGCCACGTGCCAACAAGTGGACAATTCTGACACGCACGAGTCTTAGATAAATGTCGGGTAGGCCTATGTTGTTTGTATACATACTGGTTGTGTCAACAGTTGTCCCGATGCTGTATGTCTAAATTGTGTCGACAGTTAGTATTCAGTAATTTGGTGACGGTCTATAGTTTTATGGTTTATCATGGAAGGAAATTGTAATAAACGGCGTCGTCCAAGTACACGATCAATAAAAGAGACAAAATCTTATCATTCAGTTGGGACGGGCCTACCACTTCGCAGCTAAGCTCATAGCTTTCCATAGTAAAACATTTTATAAATAGTTTAAGGATTCCTTAATTCCTAATTATTTGACTAAACCCTTAAATAATAGTGATGGATAACGCTTCTTACCACGGTATAAAATCCTCGAAAAGAGCAAACAGTGTATTTTACCAAACAAGTTAAAGCAATACAGTAGCCTATTTCATATTTTGAAATAGTATATAGTTAACATAAATAGCGTGTGTAGTAAACATTAAGTAGACAGTGATACAATTTTAAAGTATCGTGCAGTTTCAACAGTGGGTGTAAGTTATGGACTGAGCAAACTGAAAAATAAATTTACCGTAGGCTTAAAATAAGTTGATTAGTTAGTAGCTATTTAACACATTTGCAGCTAATCAACTCCGTACCTTGAATAGCTACAGCAACCAGTTCCTTTCTGGAATTATTATTGCACCCGTATGCGACACAGACTCAATGAGGCATTCATCGTTAACCAAAATTACTCAAAGCGCAAAGGTAGTCGCTCGCTGCACTGACAGTGGCAGTTCATAGCCGCTCGACGCTGGGTATTGTGCGACGCACGCTCACTCACGTGCCTGTCTCCCCTCCGCCATTGGCGCAGCCCGGCTTCAATCCGCGAGCCACATTGCCAGTCTATAGTATTCCTTGGTCGCTGGACTGAAGGGATGAGTGTGATGATTGTAATGGATCAGATGAGGTGTAGCTTTGTTACTGACAAATATCAGCTGTTTCATTTGTCAGGATCATTTAATGACCAAAAGCAGCTGGGTCCAGTATCGAACCATCAAAAAGCACTAAATTTTCTCAGGATCGAACCGGCAACCTTCAGATTCAAAGGCGAGCTCTTTAACCACTCAGCCACCCAGCCAGTTGGTGTCAGCTGTTGATAACATATCGATAAAGAGAAGGAAGCAGGCCAAATTTCTTTATTTTAAGTTAAGCCCACTTGGATTTTTACTTATTAAAATAATTTGATGTGCCTGTTCCGATCTCGTCAGGGGAGCTCTGTTATAGTCTTCGTTTTCTTGTGGATGAATCCTAGCAACACCTCTTAACAAAAAACATTCCTTTATCTTTTTTTTTTGATGGAGTTCAATGTGCTGGGCCAATGGATTGTTCTGATCTTTGTGTAAAATGTCGAACCGATGGCCAGTCATTCGGATTCTTAAATGGTTCGACGTTTGTCCGACATACTGTTTCTCACATTGGTTGCACGATAGTTGGTAAACCACATTCTTTGTGTTGCAGGTAATTTCTTCTTTGATAGGGAATGTTTTGCCCATGACAGTACTTTTAAATTCTTTAGTTTCGCACATGATCTTGCAAGTAGCACAACGAGGTTTCTTGCAAGGCTTGCATCCTATTGCTGTTCTTAAGTCCTGTTTCGGGAAGGTGGTAGACACTAGTTTAGACTTAAGGTTCGGAGGGTTTCTAAATGTCACTCTGGGAGTTTCAGGCATAAAATCTTTGATTTCTGGAAGAGTCTCAATAAGACAGTAAGCCGTTTTGATTATATTATTAATTTTATGTAAGCCTGGATAAAACTGCGTCAGGAATCTAGGACCTTTGCCAGAGTTGACATTCTGTTGTGGTTCGGGTTTTTTTCTTGTTACATTAGACATGAATTTCTTGGGATATCCTAGTTTATTAAAAGCTCCATTTATTTTTTGAGACATATTCAGTGAAATCTTTTTGGTCGCTGCATAAATTTCTTGCTCCTGCACATAAACTTTTAGGGATGGATTTTTTCACTTATAAAGGATGACAGCTGGAATAATTAAGATAGTTTATTGTGTTTGTCTCCTTAATATGAAGTTTTTTCTTCATAAATCCTGAGTCAATGAGGATATCCAAGTCTAAGCATGGTGACAGTGTATCAGAGTAGTTCCATGTAAATTTTAGATTAGAGAATTCTTGGAGATTCCCCAAGAATACTTTGAGACTGTCGATGCCATGATTCCAAATGAAAAAAATGTCATCTATAAACCTAAACCATTGTAACGGTACAAACGGTTGGGATTTCAAAAATTCTTCTTCAAATAAACCCATGAATAAATTGACATAAGAAGGTGCCATTCTTGTACCCATAGCAGTTCCAGACACTTGAAGGTAGTTTTTGTTATTAAACTCAAAATTGTTCATTGTCAGGACCATTGATATTAAGTGAATTAGGAAACTACTACTTGGTTTTACATTGCAAGGTCTAGTGTTAAGATAATATTCAGCAGCCTTCATGCCATCTGTGTGCGGTATATTTGTGTAAAGAGAATTGACATCGACAGTTACCAGAAGCGTCCCATCCTGTAACGGCTGTGGCACAGACATTAGCTTTTCTTTAAAATCGTAGGAGTTCTTTATGTAGGATGGAAGGCTTTTGTCCAAAGGCTGAAGATGGTCATCAACGTACGCCGAAATTCTTTCTGTATGGCTTCCATAGCTGGAGACTATAGGTCTACCTATAACATTAATTCCCGTATACAGGGTGGCTGAAAAATAACTACACCCCCCCTCCCCCTTAACTTTTTTGCTTATCGAGATATTTGAATTCTGATTGCGGGAATCTTTCCCGATAGAAGGGGCTGCATTGCCAATGGGCAGTTTTACATTTTTGACCCGTAGGGGATGTGGGGGTGGGGGGTAACTCAAAATTTTCAAATGGGACGAATGGTCGAGTGACACCTCATTTTAAAGGTCTTGGCAAGAGAAGAAAAATGGCATAAAAAAAATAAAAATCGCTCCACCAAAAACAAAATGGCGGCCAAAAACGTGGGGTGGCTGAAAAGTAACTACCACCTGCCCTTAACTTTTTTTGCTAATCAAGATATTTGAATTCTGATTGCGGCAATCTTCTCCGACAGAAGGGGCTACATTGACAATGGGCAATTTAACATTTTTGAACCTTAGGGGATGTGGTGGTGGGGGGTAACTTAAAATTTTCGATTGGGAGGTATAGTCGAGTGACACCTCATGTAAAAGGTCTTGGCAAGAGAAAAAAATTGCATAAAGAAAATAAAAATCGGAACATATAAAACAAAATGGCGGCTAATAAAAGTAAAAAATGCTACCCCTTTTTATTGCCATAGTATTTTAGACTTTAAATGCTGTGATATGGTTGTTAAGTAATAAGATATTTAGTAAATAAAAGCTTTTGGGCATTATACTTTGGCAACATTTGGGGCTATACAGGCGTGACAATCTTTTAATTAAAAATTTTAACTTAGTAACAATTAATTAACTAATAACGACTCACCTCATACTAAATGCTCAAATTGCTCTCCTTTCACCTCCATGCAGTAGTACAAACGTTGCTCAAACGCATTCCTGACATTTTGAAACGTTCCATTTTTAATTTGTCTGCATCCTGTTTCAATCCTTTCTCTTAATTCTTCAAGAGATCTCGGCTTTGAATTGTAAACTAACGACTTTAAATGACCCCACAGTAAAAAGGCGAGTGGGTTTAAGTCTGGTGATCAAGCTGGCCACTCAATACTTCCTCTCCTACTAATCCAACGGTTTGGAAATTGATTATTTAACGCTGTTCTTACGTTTTTCTCATAATGGGGATGAGTGCCATCTTGTTGAAAAAACACCATGTTTCTGTTGAAAACTGGTACTCCATCTGGGGTTAATGTTGTTTCTATCAGTTCGTCAACAGCAGGAATTATTTGCGTTGTCAGCATGTCGTTGTAAACTGTGCCATTTAAGTTGCCGTTAATGATAAATGGTCCAATGATGAAGTTGCCAATCATTCCAGCCCAGACATTTAACTTCTGCGGACGTTGAGTATGACCTTCTTGGTACCAGTGGGGGTTCTCTTGTGCCCAATACCTACAATTATGACGGTTGACATGTCCGTTTAGTTAAAATGAAGCCTCGTCACTAAAAAGTCTATTAAATGTAGAAATGGTTCCTGATTCAAGTCTTTCTGTCATAATTTCGCAAAATTCTATTCTTCTATCAAAATCACCTTCACATAGCTCTTGAACTAAATGTACCTTATAAGGATGGAACTTGTGTAGTTTTAACATTTTGTTTACTGACCACCTAGTTAGATTATGGTTACGTGCTACTGCTCTTGCTGACTGTTGAGGATTATTAGAATACTCCGCAAGTACACCTACCTCGGTTATTTCGTCTGTAGAGGGACGACCAGATCGGGGCTCATCTAAAACACTTCCGGCGCGCTGAAACTTTGCTATTAGATTACTGACTGCTCTCCTAGTAATGGTATGGTCAGGATATTTTTCATTGAACGCCTCAGTGGCTCCATTGTACGCCCCTGTTTGCCCAAAAAATAAAACTATTTCTACTCTTTCTTGTAAAGAAAACACCATGTTCAAATCTTACAACCATCAACATTTAATGAAAAACGCAATAGGCAGCTCTTGAGACCACAGCTTTGCTTGGTAAGAAAAGCAATACTACTTGATTTAGTTTAAAGCAAGATTCATGCTGATAATAAGGAAACCGGTCAGACATTCCAAGATATCAATGTTGGGTTTTTGGATATCCCAAAACGTACAGATAGCAGGGAAGGGAGGAAGGTAACTTATCAGCCAACAGGAATTATCTAAACCAAATACTCCACCTTTCTTTTAGTTCTAAACTAATAATACCCCCCGTCGCAGCAGACCTGCGTACTCAGCGAATTTCCAAATTAGTAATATTAATTTTGACCAGCTAAACTTGTAAACAAAATTTCATCACGTGCTCATAAATAGCGAAATAAATGTCTATTCTCCTTAAGGTAAATATAGGGAAAGAGTATGCAGGTATGCTGCCATGGGGGACACCAAAAGTAGGTTTTTAGCAGAGAAAAAAATTATTTCGACCATATAAAATCATATAGTAAATTTCATCAATATCTGTCCATAAATAAAAGAGTTTGCCTATTCTCCATATGATTAACATGGGAAAAGAGTATGCAGGTTTGCTGCCATGATAAGTACAAAAACCAAGATTTTTTACCTTAAATGGATGAATCTCAACCAAATGAAGCTAAATACCAAGTTTCATCCAAAAATATTGGTTAATAAGTGAAATATTAACACATCCTTATTCTCCATAAGATTAACATTGGAGCCCCAAAAGACAATGTACTGTCTTTAGACTTTGTTATAACTCGGTAACCAATGGAGATAGAGCAAAGCTTCAAAATACTAAATTGTGTGTTTTTTGAGCTAAATCCAATGGTCAAAATAAAAATTAAAAATTTTTCAAATTTACATATGAAAAATGCAAAAAACCCATTTTTGGGGTACAAAACCCCCCCAAACTACCCCTTCCGGTAGGTCGATATGTCTGGTTTTCGAACTCATCCGAATAAACGTAGGATTACACATTTCTACCAAATTTGGTGTCGATCGGACCATTTTTACGAGAGTTATCGTGTCTAGGGACACATATATACATATATACATATATACATATATATATATACATATATATATATATATAAAAATTTTAATGACTATTATTTTTGGTCTCTGGGCACCTCAAAACGAAAAAGTAACATGGTCCCCGGCTTAGGTCTTACCATAAGACCTACGGTAATAGCTTATTCCCTATGGGAAATTCGCTAAAAAGTGATAAAGTAACAAAAACGTATTATACCTATTATCATAGATTAAGCATACTCCTCAAGAGGAGTATGCTTGAGGAGTATCCTTGTATCCTTGAGGAGTATGCTTAATCTATGCTATTATTGGCTAAGGAAAATGGATTATTAGCTCTTGGAAAAATTCTTTAAATAATTGGAACTGATTTTTTTTTAACTTCTCTATCAAAACTTGCTTGTTATAGCATTTAAATTTAGAATGAACAATTATTTTTATCCAACCGTAAGTTTTAAATGACGTATCACACTCCTATACATAATTCAAAATAAAGAACATCCTCATGATACGGTTTTAGCCCCCCAGTTTGCAACCAAATGTAAGTTTAGTGCACACAAGTTCTTAATTGGACTAAATAGTTATCGTGTAACAGCACACTACCATACTACAGCATTTAAAATCAAAAATACTAAGGCAATAAAAAGGGGTAGCCTACATTTTTGTACTTTTAAAACACATTTTTAGCCGCAATTTTGTTTTAGGTTGTCCGATTTACATTTTTTTATGCCATTTTTCTTCTCTTGCCAAGACCTTTAAAATGATTTGTCACTCGACCATTCGTCCCATTTGAAAATTTTTAGTTACCCCCCACCCCTACATCCCCTAAGGTTCAAAAATGTAAAACTGCCCATTGGCAATGCAGCTTCTTCTGTCAGAGAAGATTGCCGCAAGCAGAATTCAAATAATAACCTCGATTAGCAAAAAGGTTAAGGGGGGGTGGTAGTTACTTTTCAGCCACCCCACGTTTTTGGCCGCCATTTTGTTTTTGGTGGAGCGATTTTTATTTTTTTATGCCATTTTTCTTCTCTTGCCAAGACCTTCGAAATGAGGCGTCACTCGACCATTCGTCCCATTTGAAAATTTTGAGTTACCCCCCACCCCCACATCCCCTACGGGTCAAAAATGTAAAACTGCCCATTGGCAATGCAGTCCCTTCTGTTGGAAAAGATTCCCGCAATCAGAATTCAAATATCCTAATTAGCAAAAAAGTTAAGGGGGGGGGGGTGGTAGTTACTTTTCAGCCACCCTGTATAGGTTAAACTATAGGTCGTACAACTTTGATTATAGTTTCATTCAATTTTTTTAAATCAGACGGAAAAAATGAGCCATAATTTGTTTCTGTACGACGATTAGATAAAAAACTGAATATATTGTACTAGGGAACTGATAAGGCGGTAAAACAGATAAGCGATCGCCGGCCGGCCGGATGTCAAAACAATAGAGCGCTTATCGGCAGATGGTCTGCATTCCATCTATCGGCTCATATTACAATTAATTGTATTGTTATCTTCCTAGAACGGACATAATTTCCTTTGTTATTGATTTCTGTTCAACTTTTTATCTTCAGTTAGTAAAAAAAACCGATAAACCGAAAACCGACATGTGTTATCAACTCGGTTATCGGGGTTTTCGTTAAAAACCGGTAAAACCGACAACCGACATTAACAACCGACCCATCCCTAATTGAAACAAAAGAAAACATTTTAAACTAACCAATAGGAGAGCTAGAAATGACTGAGGTGGGGGTAACCTCCCCTCAATTCCTTTTTTCCTAGCTGGCCAACAAGTCATCTCCCAACAGAACGGGTGAAAACAGCTGGACTTATCAGCAAACTCGGCAACACTGCTGTAAATCCAGGCTTGCAGTTTCGTGACGCTTACAGATAACACGGAATATCTTGGCCTGTGATGACCGTTTACAGTTCAAACAATTGGAGTAGAGCGACGAAATTGCAGATTGTCGTAGACTGTTTTTATTGCCATGTGTTTACCAATTTGAATCCAGAAGTGGAGTATGTCAGAGGCCAAGATATTCTGCGATATCTGTACTATAGTGTATTTGTTGCTCAAAATCGAGCAATTTATTTTGATACAACACCAAAGTTACATTTAGTTCTAAATCAATGACATCTAACCAATCCAATATTGTGAATATCAGTAATCTCAAAAAAATACTCATATTTACAGCTGTACATTAACAAATGTTTAAAATGCTCATCCCAATCCCAATTTTATTCTAACAGGAAAATTTCAAATTTAATTTGATAATAGCACTCATATTTTAAGTGCGATTCTCATCAATTTTCGGCGGAAACAACTGTAGACAGCCCTATCCAACGACACCAAAAACTTGAAAATCGGTTGAGAATTTTAGGAGGTTCTCTTAACAAAAAAGCCTTAGCGTATTAAGTATAGATTTTTCTCTTTGTTATAGCACTGAACATAAAACAACTGCAAGGCGGGGTTTGTTTGAAAATGTGACGGACAACACTGAAATGCCGTCAAACATAAATGTCAAGACCATGAGATCATGTTTTGAATGGAAAGAGAAAGTCCCATCCAAACCTCCCCCTTCACCCTCTCCATCAAGACTCAAACCTCAGACTTTCAGTACCAAGAGTAACAAAAGCAACAAGTAAGTATTTCAGACTTCCAAGAATAATATTAAACATTGACGTGTCAATGGTAAGGCTCCCAGTAAACCCCCACAAGGCCTAGGTTCAGGTCCTGGCTCGTAAAGATCAGTTGCTTAACTGAGATTCAGGAGTTAAGCTATGTTAAGCGAGTGTTGCACCTGATATTGAAATAAAAACAAAGTAAGTTTCTAATGCAAGAAAATCATCACTAGTCATTTATTGATTAAGAGTTAATTAATAATTCTTGCTCCACTTAAAGACATTTGATGTCAATTTTTATACAAATTTTAAACTTTTAATTATTTTAGTAATTAATTAAAAAATAAATTTGGAATAATATGTTGGACATATAGCTTTCCCCCACCCCTTGGTTGTTTGAAAAATCTGCAATGACAAGGATAAACATTCTACTGTCTATGTTAACATTAGTAAATAAAGACCATTTATTAATTTATTTTACTTTCAGTATCAAAGGAGTTCTGGCTTCTCATAGCAAGTTTGACAGTGCAAGCAAATTCCGCATTCCATCGAGTCCGAGCAACACGCCCTCTTGCCAGCCCATCAAACTGCGTCGTCCTGTTTCTGCCAGCACTCTTGGTAAGTCTAATATGCAAGTGAAGAGTCTAAAAAATTGCTTTATTAGCACATGCTTGTGTAGTCCATCAAATGCAACACATCATGTAAACATCAAACTGGTGTTTTGTCAGACTCTTAAACCTAACTAATTAAAACAACAGTCTAGTAACATGATGTACATTACCATTCAGTTTCTTTGTAAAATTGAATTAATTTCATTTTCAAATAATTTTTATTCCACTCAAAATATTGCAAACCATTAAAAGCTTTTTCTTGTCCGGCTCTAATAAAAATTATCATGTCATTAAAGGTAAAGAACTCCAGCAACCCGCATATAAAATATATGTCTATAATTCATTAATTAAGTGTGATGATTTGGAAATAGTGCAAAGTTTTTCATTATAAAAAATGTGACCTCCTTGAATCTCGGTTAAAATTTTAAAATACAGTAAACTTCCACTTATCCAGCAGCCTACGATCCGGCACGCTTGATAATCCGGCATGACTTTAACCCGGCAGAACTAATATTGATTTGGAAACGTGAGAACTGACTCACGGTTTTTTAGACCCAAGTTTTAATAAAATACCTCATATATTGAATAAATCGGTATTTTATTTTTTGAAACCCAATCACATGTCTTTCTTATTAGTTGTTTAACATTTTACACTGTAAACAAGTGTTTACATAATTTATGTAATGTATGTTTAAAAAATATGGTTTTTTAGTTTTATCAAGATTTTAGTTTGGCCTAGAACTTACTTAGTGAAAGAGAGAGAGAGAGAGAGAAAAAAAAAAAAAAAACTGATTGAACTTAAAACATTTGTTAACAATCTATTTGTCACTCAAAATTAAATTAATTTCAATTTAAAAGTTTTCATTTATGTATTTATTCTTTAAAAAAATACAATTTTTAGCAAGTCAATGAACTACACAATTTTATTTTATCAATGATGAGAATTGTAAGGAAAAATGTTTATCGATCCGATTACGTTCCTCTGAGTCCATGATTTCAAGAATAAAAATGTTTATAAAGGAATAATGATTTAATTACAAACACGTCATCCGTAAAAAATGTCACAACTTTAATACACGAGAACTGACACACGGTCAGTTGCACCGTTTACCCCGTATTGCCGGAGCTGACTCATGGTCGAACGCACCAGTCTTCTACGGAATCGTCCACTGCAAAGGCTGTACAAGTTGGAAAATGACGTGAAATGCGTCATTCTGTTCCTAGAAAGTGGCACGTGAGGTACAGTGCCAGCAAAGTCTGCCGGCAAAGTCTGCCGGCACCCGGGAAATGTTGTTTTGATCAAAAAAACTTCCAACCCGGTCCTTTCGACCAGTATGTCAGTTCTCCCGGGTTGAGAAAAATTGTATTGATAGGTATAAAAAATAATGAGTGTTCAAGTTCGTTTGGAATCGGAAGTTGCGAGGGGACATTAGTTTGCCACACAAAACACTTTGGAATGTGTGGAGGGGAGAAGAGTTGTTTTCATCCAACATTGGGTTACACAGTATAATCCTGATATTAGTTAAATAATCAGTACCGTACGTTGTTTTTCATTAAAATATGTTTTGCATTGTTTTTATACTGTAGGTAGTAAAGCTGTTTAAAGACTAAAATACATATTTTAATGTAATTTTTTCTTGAATTCACACACGGAAAAAACCAAACAGTAAAATTAACTAAAAAAACGGTTGATTTAACCAAGTAAACCAGTTATAGCACTTACTTACCTAATTGGTTATTGGTTACCAACTGAAAGTTGTAAAAGAAATTGGTTATTTTAACTAACTTATTTAGTAAGTAAAGTAGGGGAGAGCAGGGTAATACCGTGCACTTAAGCAATAATATTTTTTATCTTTAATTTGGAAACTTCAGTGAAAGTGGCAAACATCTCATTTTGAAGAGAATTTGATTTGCCACAAATTATCTATTTCATATTTGGAATTTCTAACTAACTGAGTGCTAAGCCCATTTTACAAAACCTTTACACTGTGCGGTATTGCCCCAAATGCCGGGGCAATACCGTACACAACTTAAAAATAGTGTAAAAAAAGAAAATTTAATTTAAATATTATTTAAATATGGAATTAACAAAAAAAAAAAAGAAAACATAAGCTTACAGTATAATCCAAACAATACCCATAATACAATTTTAATATCAAAATTAAAAATAATGTAAAAAAAATAAAATTTTATTTAAATTTTTTGTTTTTTAATATTGAATTAATAAAAAAAAAGAAAACACAAGTTAACGTTATAATTAAAATACCACGTAATACATTTTGTATTTGTAATAAACACCTAGCACCCTGCACGGCATTGCCCCATGCAAGAAGTACAGCATTGCCCCGAAACGACATGACTTAGCATTTCCAACCATAACCTAAAATAAGAACACTTTAGGGTTTGTTTTTGGTGTTTAAAAATAGCGCAAGATATGAGCTATTCAATACCACTAGTTTGAATACAGTAAGTAATAGCAAGTTTCACTTACATCAGCTTAAGTAAGTCACTAAAATTTGAAGGAAAGTTGACTGAATAATAAAAGTTTTTGTCACACACGCATTTATCAAGATGGACGCTCCCCGACTGTCTCTATAGGTTTCGCATTTCTTCTGCTAGATAGCAGCACGTCCTAGCGCTCACTGCATCCTTCAGCTTGTCTGAAAATACGGTGTACGGTATTGCCTCGCCGTCCGGTACTACCCCGCTCTCCCCTAACCCTTTTATTCTAGGTTAAAACTACCAACTTTCCAATTAATCAGTTTAACCTACATTCCGGGTTATTTTAACCAACCTCATCAGTTGTTTGAACCAAATGGCGGCCATTTTGAAAATATTTAATGGAAAAAATTAATTTTTTCTTGGGAATGTACATTGGTATGATAAAGATTTATACCAAATATGATCTGAATACAACCATCCGTTACGGAAATAAAAATTATTATGTGTAAAAAACAAAATGGCGGCTGTGTGAGTAACTTAAGACTTCCGGGCAATTTAAATAAGATATTTAGATATTTTTTTAACCCAGGAACAATGCCCTAAAATATTGGTAGGGAGTTCTGAAACACCCTGTATATATATATATATATATATATATGTGTGTGTGTGTGTGTGTGTCCGTGGTACTGATAACTTTTGAAGGGAATCTCCGATTTTGATGAAATTTGGTATGAAGTTGTAAGACCAAGTCTTATTTTCATGAGTTCGCGAACCAGCATTGTCGGGTTATGGGAACGGGGTTTTGTGGGGTTTCAAAAGGGTCAAAAATGGGTTTTTGTTATTTTTGGACCTTTATTATCAATCTTAACTAAAATCATTTAAAATAGCTTAAAAAAACAAATAATTTAGTATTTTGAATCTTTAAAATAGCTTAATCGGTTATAGAGAAAATTCAAATCAAGTTTCCCATGTTATTCTTATGGGTAAATCTTCAAAAAGGTATATATCGCTTATTTATCAACATATCTTAAAAAAATTTAATGAACCTTCACTAGGTGGTGAGTAATTAAGATTTGATCAAAAACCCACATGGCAGCAAACCTACGTGCTAAATCCCATGGTATTCTCATGGAAAATAAGTGTATAATGGGAGCATAAAAAACGTCGAGACGTTTTTGAAAATCGATGTGTAAACAATGTTTTTAAAAATTAACGTCTACACATCGTTTTTGAAAATCGATGTGTAGACGATGTTTTTTAAAATTAACGTCAGCGAACGTTTTTTTTAAATCGGGTGATGAATGTGAATTATTAATTACATTTTCACATCGATTTTGCAAAACGCCCGTAACAGCAAACCATGAAAACAACCAATGATTGTCTGAGGTCTAAGGCATTAAATATAAGCTCTTATATCTAAGAGCATAGGTCTAATGTATTAAGTCTAAGTGTTATGAATAAGACGTTAGGTTTTAATTCAAAGCGATGGTGTAAAACATTCTTTTTCTCGAGACGAAACAGTAATAACTGCACATGGCTAAAGACGAGTACTAGACCACACCGTAGGAGATTAGGTCTTGGGTCTAAGAACGTAAAAGACCAATCTACCCCCAGCTATAGATGAAACAATAACAACTGCACACGGTTAAAGACGAGTACTAGACTACGGTGTAAAAGCTTACGTCTAAGGTCTAATAACCTATAGGGTCAATTTCCAACTAGGTATAGCCGAAACAACCACAACTGCCTACGGTTTAAGACAAATACTAGACCATGGTGTAGTGTAGGTCATTAGGTCTTGGGTCTAAGATCGTAAAAGACCAATCTACCCCCAGCTATAGATGAAACAATAACAACTGCACACGGTTAAGACGAGTACTAGGCTACAGTTTGAAAGCTTGTTTTTAGGTCTAATAACGTAAAAGGCCAATTTTCCTCTAGGTATAGATGAAACAACCACAACTGCCCACGGTTTAAGACGAATACTAGACCACGGTTTAGGGCATTAGGACTTGGGTCTAAGAACATAAAAGGCCAATCTACCCCCAGCTATAGATGAAACAATCACAACTGCACACAGTTTAAGATGAGTACTGGACCATGAAGTAGGGCCTTAGGTCCTTGGTCTAAGAACGTAAAAGATAAATTTTCCTCTAGGTATAGACGAAACAACCACAACTGCACACGGTTTAAGACAAGTATTAGACCGCGGTGTAAGTGCTTGGGTCTCAAGTCTAAGAACATAAAAGGTCAATTTTCCTCTAGATACGGATGAAACAACCACAACTGCACACGGTTTGAGATGAGTACTAGACCATGGTGTAACGCCTTAGAGTTTGGATCTAGACCATGGTTAAGGGCCTTAGGTATTGGGTCTAGGAACTTACAGGCCGACTTTACGACGGGTACTGGACCACGGTGTATAGCCTTAGCTCTTGGGTCTAAGAACTAAATGGCCGACTTTCCTCTAGTTACAGATAAAACAACCACAACTGAACTCGGTTTAAGATGAGTACAGTACTCAAGATGAGTAGACCATGGTGTAGAGCCTTAGGTCTTGGGTCTAGCTCATGGTTTAGGACCTTAGGTCTAAGAGGTTTGGGGCCGACTGTCAGACGAGTATTAAACCATGGTGTAAAAACTTAGTTCTCAGGTCTAAGAACATAAAAGGCCAATTTTCCTCTAGGTATAGACGAAACAGTAATAACTGCACACGGATTAAGACAAGTACTGGACCACGGTGTATGCCCTTAGCTCTTGGGTCTGGACCATGGTATAGGGTCTCAGGTCTTGGGTCTAAGAACTTGAGGCCGACTTTCCTCTAGCTATGGATGAAACAACCACAACTGCGCACAGCTTAAGACAAGTATTAAACCATGGTGTAAAAACTTAGTTCTCACGTCTAAGAACATAAAAGACCGATTTCCCTCTAGGTATAGACGAAATAGTAATAACTGCACATGGATTAAGAGGAGTACTAGGCCACGGTGTAGAGACTTAGGTCTTGGGTCTAGACCATGGTGTATGGTATGAGGTTTTAGGTCTAGATCACTGTGGGTCACCTTAGGTCTTAGGTCTAAGGACTTAAAGGCCGAGTTTCCTCTAGCTATAGTCGAAACAACCACAATTAATTGCACACAGTTTAAGACAAATACTAGACCATGGTGTAGGGCCTTAGGTCCTGGGTATACAGACCACGGTGGAGGGCCTTAGAATTTGAGTCTAAGAACTTAGACCACGGTGTATGACCTTAGGTCTTGGGGATCTAGACCATGGTTGGTTGAGAGCCTTAGAATTTGGGTCTAAGGACTTATATTACGGTATATAGCCTTAGGACCACAGTGTATAGCCTTAGGTCTTGGGAATCTAGACCATGGTGGAAGGCCTTAGAATTTGGCCAAGAAGGCCTTGAATCTCCCTTTTTGAAAATAGGAATCACTTTTGCGACCTTCAAAGAATTTGGAAAATGCCTGATTGGAAAGAAATGTTGATTGATTGAGTGAGAGGACCCACGATGCCATTGTGGCATTTTTTCAAAAGCCAAATAGACATACCGTTGACATCAGCCGACTTCTTCGCCCTCAGATCACAAATGGCCTTTGACACCTCCCGCTCAGTAACATCACTCAAAACCATCGTTTTGGCTGGACACATGAACTGACCAGGCGCCACCGGAGGAGCGAGTGTGAGGCTGGTGTCGCCCACATTTGCGAAAAATGTGTTAAGAACACTCGCTACCTCCAGCAGCTCCCGGACAATCCTTCCCTCCACCTCCAGTTGGGATATTAGTGGTTTTTGAACAGACAACTTGTTGCTATTAATAATAGACCATGCTTACTTTGAGAAATTCTCCGAATTTTTTAATTTTTTTATTTACTTCATAATTTTTAGCAGCCCCTTAGGACTTTTCTGTATATTTTTTTGTACGAATTGTAAAAAGTCTAAATTCAGGGTTCTTGGTTGATTGCAACTGCCTCCAATGGTGTTTCAAATTTTCCCTGGACACTAAAATACCTTTAGGCTGCGTTCACACGAGACGACTTTTCGCCGTCCGCCGTGGACGGCACGGCGCCGTGCATTCCTCGGCCTCAGCCGTGGACACCACGGCTTGTGTCGTAAAGATTGTACGGCCCGCACCGCGCTGTGCCGTGTCGGCCGTATCGCCAATAGTAAACATAAAAAGTTGTTAGTTTAACCTCTTATAATAGTAAAATCAGTAAAAGGTTTTGATTACAGTCCACGCATTAAATAAAGACTGCGATTATAATACTACCTAAATGAGTGGCGATGCCAAAGAAAAGTTTATTAATGCATAAATTGTAATAGAATATGTTTAAGTTTTAATCATCTACTGTAAAGTGTTTACCTATATTTTGTAAGAATGGTTTTAAGAAAGGATGAAAAAGCTCCTCTCAGAAAGTCATGCAGTGCTTGGCCTGCTCACATTTTATGTCTTTATTTAAACTCCGATAAATAAAAATAATAATACTATGACTTTAAGTAAAGGGAGATCAGCAATTAACTGATAGTTCTCCTTGACTGAAATGCCTGCACTTTTTTTGTTTTCTATGCAGGTGGACCAACTGCTTAACGTGACTTCCGAACCACGGGAGCGGCCGAACGATTTTTTGTCCCTGAGCCGGGATTTGAACCCGGGCCCGCTGGGTGATAACCTAGAGCTCTGAGTTCTGATGCCACCGAGCTACGGCCGCTGCCTAACTCCGATAAAACTTTAACTCGGATAAAAGTGAGATTTGAATGAAATGTAAAGACTTTCCTGGACTTTTTGATTCGCTTTGAGTTTTATTATATTTTGAATCCATATTACGCTATAGTCATAGTCATAGTCATAGTCAAATCTCTTTATTTATTTTTATGTACAAATAGTACATAGTAAATAGCGTCACATTTTTTAATATTATTAATAGAAATCACTGTTAACTTATATTAAACATAAATAAAATCATTGTTCTTAATGTTCTATAGTTTAAAAATATAAAAAATAAGTTAATAATTATTATAAACATTTGTTTCCACAAATTACTTAGAATGAAAAAAGTTTAAGAATGTTAGAGGGTGGTGGAAAGTTCATCCATTGAATACAAAGATTTGTTAATTAAGTAATATTTTAAAAGTTTTTTTAAATTTTGGCCCACTTTCTGATTTTACATTAAGTGGAATGTGTTTCAAAAACTTTTTATCCATATATATAGGTTTTTTTTCGAAAAATTTGAGCCTATGTGCCTGTGTGATTTCATTTCTCCCCCTTGTGTTATATGGGTTTACAGGTAACTCAGAATTTACATTGTTTGATTGTTCTTTTTGGGCAAGTAATATAGTCTCAAAAATATATTGACCATAAACAGTGAATATTTTTAGATCCCTAAAATGTTCTTTAACCGAATCATCATATTTCAGATTTAACATAATCCTAATAGCCTTTTTTTGCTGTTTTAAAATTTTGTCTAAATTTATTTTATTTGTTGAGCCATAAAGTGCAATACCGAATGTAATATGTGAATGAATGTGAGCAAAGTAAATAGTTTTTAAGGTGTTAAGATTGCAATAATATTTCATTCTTGATAATGCATAAATCCCGGAGTTTACTTTAGTTAATAGTTTATGAACATGTTCCCCCCAATTTAGATGTTCATCTATCTTTAATCCCAAGAAATTTGTGTTGTTTTTCTTTTCAATTTGTTGAGTATTATAAGCTAATAAAGGATCGGTTAGTATTCTATTTTGAGGAGTTTTAAAGTTAATGAACTTAGTTTTTTGTGCATTTAAAAGCAAATTATGTTTATTTAGATGGTTTCCAATATTTTCTAATTCAATGTAAGTGCAGACTTCTGTTTCTTCTAGTGATTTTGATGAAACCACTAAATTTGCATCATCAGCATACATACAAATGTCACTATTACTTTTTTTGTATGATAATGACTTGTCTATCCCTCCCAAATAACAAAGAAACAGTAGTGGTCCCAAAATAGAACCTTGGGGAACACCAAACCGGAGAACTTTAATGTGTGATGAGGTTTTAATAATTTGGTTGTTTTTTGTTAAATTAGTTATCTCTACATACTGGGTTCTATTTGTGAGGTAGGATGTGAACCAAATAAGGGCATTTTTTGAAACTCCAAGCGTATCTAATTTCTCTATTAGCTTAAAATGATTGACACTGTCAAAAGCTTTAGATATGTCCATAAAAATTCCAATTGTATATTTTCCTTTGTCTATTGAATCTATGATCGTTTCAATATAATGGGTCAAAGTTTAACAACTTTAGACCATCACAGTTTAATGTGGATTCCAAGTATTAAAAATTCTAAAAGCGAATCAAATAGCCCAAGTCTAATCTTTTATTTAAAAACTCCCTCATTTTTATCAGCCTTAATTAAAGGCGCAAAATGGGAGCAGGTGAAGCACTGCATAACGCTCTGGGGGAGGGGGGTCCTTTACCCCCCTTCCTTTAAGTGTAAATAATCTATCGTTTACTTTTCTATAAGATATTTCTGTTTATATTATGCAAACTGGTTACAATAGTTGAAGTGGCAATATTAGTACTAATACCAGATTCAACATGTGATTGAATTGAAATGGTCATGAATGTGCTGTGAAAGAGCCGTGGCCTCGAATTTAGCGCCGTCCACGGCCGCCGTGACGGCCGACGTGGACGGCACGGCGCCGTATTCGACGGGGGGGGGGGGGGGTAACGTGTGAACACTTCCTTATACTCCAATGTAATTCAACCTCCACGGCGCCGTGCCGTCCACGGCGCACGGCAAAAAGTCGTCTCGCGTGAATGCAGCCTTAGTAATCCAAGGGTTTTTATTGAACCTCTGGTTCGATTTGCATGGTTTTATGGGACAAAAAGAGTCAAGATAGAAGTTCAAGCAATTATTTAGAGAATCAAAAAAAGTGGTAGCACAAAGTTTTCTTTTAAGGCAGTCCCATTTTTCATTTTCAAGATGTTTATTTAAAAGAGAAATTTTTGCGGGCCTTATGTCCCTTCTGCTATTGACTGTACACTGGAGAAGGAGTGGTGTATTGCATTCAATAGTGACGAGTTGAGCAAAGTGGTCAGACATGGCTGTGGATAAGACCGAGACTGGCAAATCAGCGATGTTCGAAACAACGTTGTCTTTGGCTGTTTGGGAGGTTTGTGTCACTCTGGTGGGCGAGTTCACAGACCACTTTAACCCAAAACCCCTTAAAGTTTCCCGAAAAGATTTGGTTTTGTTGTCCCGGGTGTTCAAAACATCAATATTGAAGTCACCAGCCAACAAAAACTTCTGATTTTTAGCAGTGACTTGTTGCAAGAATTGTTCTAATTTTTGAAAGAAGATATTTTTGTTACCGTCAGGGGAGCGGTGCAACCCATAAATAAAACGAGATTCCCCACCCACTAAAGATTTTAACCCTTGCAATTTCAAAATGTTTTTCGACTGATGACTTCATTGACAAAGATTTGAATTTATAGTTTCGTTTCAAAAATAAAGCAACTCCCCCCTCACATAATGTTTGGCCGAATGAAATAATCCCCCAAAACATAATTTGGAATTTCGGAAAATAAAATATTTGTTTCATTAAACCCAAATTCTGACAAAATTAAAACATTGGGCCTAAGATCCTCACAAAGGATATCCAAGTCCAGGGATTTGTTGGTGGCAATCTTTATATTCTGATGTAATATACTTAACTTATATTTTTCTGATTCACTCTGGCTGGAACTATCGCAAGCCCTTCCTCTAAAAAAGCTGTATTGTCCTTTGTAATATTGGGAGTGTATGTGGTCTTGTCAGAAGCAGGTGGTGTCCTTTTCACTGCGTCGGCGAAGTTCTCGTAGGGGAGGACTATTGGCTCTGCATCAGATGGATGCGCTGAAGTAGGTACAATCGAGGGTTGTGCTGGAGATTGCGTAGATGGAGAGGTGCACTCTGCTCCGCTTGCTCTTACTTTGTGCAATAGGTTTGCTAGTAAGTTCTTGCCTTTATTGGATAGGTGTAGCCCGTGGCGAGTAAAAAGCCTTCTGCCAATTTCGTTGAATATTTCCAAATCTGCATGCCGCTTACATAACTTTTGAATATAGGAGTTTGCTAAGGTGATTTGTTCATTGGCTGGATGTTGCGCGGGAAGATTGTGCCTTTGAGGAAGTGTGGAATGGAAACGTGCCAACCACACGTTGTTTGAGATGTTCGAAAATATTGTTTGGTTCACTGGCGGCCACATCGTTGGTACCAGCTATGATGATACAGCAGCTTCCTGGTGGAGGTGGATCGCCAGAAATAACTTCTTTCAGCTTAGCTCCGGGCTTACAGATTCCACTGACTTTAATCCTGGAAGGCAGTATGTTTCGTAACAGTCCCGCCACATGACGACCGTGACTATCACTCTCAAGGCGTATTACTGGGAACTTAGGTAAAGATGGAGATGCCAGGTCGGATAATTTATTATAGTGTACCATTTTCTATTTGCTTTTTCGTCGTTTGATTTGTTTGATTACTTTTTGATTGTTTATATTAGTTTTAATAATTTGGTCTGTTTTGGTAACTGTTTCGTTTGGTTGAATGACGTCAAATCTATTCTTTGTAATCAAGTGATTATTTTTCTTTTTTACGACGGTCCAAGCATAATTTTTAGAAGTACCTAGGATAACATTCTGACATGTCTCGTGGGTTCTCGTTTTTGCTTTCAGATCTAAGCCAGGTGATTTCTGCCTCCAGCACCTCGATGGATGTTTTTAATCTTTTATAAGTTCTGAGTTTTCAGCACAAAGAGGATTTAAGCAACCAATTGGAGGATCACCCTGTACACCGCAGTCTGAGAAACTTCGTTGTATTTGTGATGTCAAAGAACTGTTTTCTGGAAATATTTCATTGGTAAATTCTAGAAGTCGAGTGTCAGACTCAATTGAGTGATTTAAAACTACTTCAACCCTCTTTTCTAAAATTTTTATACTGTCTTTCAGTTGAATATTCTCCTTAAGGGTGCGCTCTACCTCGGCGTCAAAATCGTCAAGCGAGACTGTTAACTGCCGCTATACGCGGAAACTCACATTTTGAAAAATATATGATAGGTGATTTTAAATTTTGTTACTTTAATGCTTTTTTTGGTTTCAGTGCGAAATCGATCGGTGGTCTAATAACGATGTTTTTTAAATTGTAGACCTTTCGCATCTCCCTTTTTGCATCGTTATCTATAAACTTTTTACCAATCTTATTGCAGATTCTTTTTCTTAAGATTATATTGTACTCGTGTATCGTCTTATTTTTTCTTAAAAAATTGTTTTTAATACGTTAAAACTTGATACAAAAACGCTTATTTCAACATTATTAGCAAGCACCCTGCTTAGTAATTTAAATTTATATCAAAATTTTAAGACGATAGCGGAGTACAAAATTATATTACAAAAAGAATGACACCAAAATATTTTAAATCGGTTTACAACTGGGGCGACAAACACGGAGATTCTAAACCCTTGCATCCGCGCGCGGCAGATGGGTAGAGCGCACCCTTAATAACTTCCGAAATAGTAGGAGTCGATGCGATTGGCGTTATGGTTGAACATCGAGCCATTAATAGTTGAGGTGTTGAACAAGCAGACTCTGACGAGTGCAAGGTGAGCGGAGTGGAAGTAGACGCGGTTGACGCGGATGCGACGCGACACAACGTGCTCTCAGCCACGGTTGACGCGGTCACCTTCGGCAAGATGGGAGCGATGTCACTGGTCTTGGGAGACAGCTGAGGGGAAGATAAAATCCTCATGGTGACTGGGTGTGGACCTGAGTGTTTATTATTGGTCTCAGTTACTTCAGTTCTCCCCTAGTCAGTTCTGATAGTAGCTCCACAGTTGCGCCCAAGACATCGCCAAACAATTTCTCCACTCTTAACACGTTCGCTGCGGCATGTAACCGATCGGTTACAAGGGCCGACCTGTAGCCTGCGGAGTCGGCGCACAGCCGTGCGAGTCCTAGCCTGCTGGCGGCGGGACATGCACACTGGAACGCCGGCCACTAACAAAAGTCGCCGCCACGGCTCCACGAACACGAGTTCGAGTCCGAGACGAGTGGGAGTTCGAGTCGAGTGCCGGTACGAGTTCGAGTTGCTGCCGTACGAGTTCCAGTTTTTCAAGACCCAAGTCACGAACGAGTATCCTGGTTTAAGGTAGGACGACTATTATTAGTCAGAGTAATAACGAATAGATCTTCGCCGACTTTTCAATATTTGGTCTCAGCGAATTAAATTAAATTAAAGCTTTTAATACGAATTTAATTTAAATCGAGTCAGTAGTTAATATTTTCTTTGAAAATTAATATTTAACTACGAACTTCTACTAAATTTTTAATATTACGATTTTCCGAAGTTAATTAATTTTTTTTATATACTGCTTAAAAATTAAATCACTATATTTCCTTTGGGACCCACTCAACACCATCCAAGCAGGAACCACAATTTCCTATCCAATACCATATACTTCCTTGGAGATAACCTGTACCACTTCCACAGGTTATCCATATTTCCCTCTCCTTCCGTAGATTTAATTTTTTCGCAGTAGTAGTGGAGAAATACCGGTTCTAGGTCACAGTAATTACTCGAGATTTGCGATTATTTAATAATCTAATTCTGTGGTAACGCTGAGACAACCGATTTATTTAATCGAGTATATTTGCTTGTGCCGTTTTCCTTGAAGGCTCGCTTAACCCCATCCGAGCAAGTCATTGTACCTGTCGACCCAATAACTTCCTTGGGAAAGCTTGACACCTCCCACAAGCTTTCCACCTATATCCATCTTTCCGTATCGAATAATTATTCTAAGCTAAGATAGTTATTTTTAGTTGATATTTTACTAACAAAAGAAGTATATTAATTTTTAATTTTGATTTTGATACGACACCGTCCACGTTAAGGTGTATTATTCGATAAGAAGATTAAGTTGATTATTTCATTTTTTGGATAAGTTTGAATCAAATCTAATATTGTTACCCCACTAGGAAGTGTGGTGTAAGTATATTTTGATATCCATAAGAGATACGATTGCGTTGCACGAAGCACGGCTGATGGTTGCTTATTTAGCGAGTTTATATATTTTGATAAATTTTGGACTGATTGCATCGTTGTGTTTGCTATTGCTAGCTATAAGAAATTGCTTGCTTTTTAATTTGCTTATGTCCCTATTGTATTGCACCGTCCATTACCACACATTAACTTACCGATCCTGCACATGTAGACAATTAGGACCGTACACGCTAACCTGTAATATAACCCGTCTATCCAATTAAATAATTCCTTTGAGATCACCGAATCCGACACCTTGGTGCATCCACCTGTTCCCTTCCAACAACCGACAAACAACGGTTAGGGAATAACTGACTAGTACAATTTTACTGATACTTGGATAGGCCTACTTATTTTACAAAGTTAATTAGTTTTTCATAATCCAAATTTATTTCCAAAATCTTATTATTCGTGTCTAATTCATTTAAAAAAATTAAATTATCCTGAATCAGAACCTGTCCTTCCAATATAAAACTTCCTTGTGAACGGCCAAACACCTTCCTTGGACGTTCAGATTTCCTTTCCTCTCGGTTAGAGTGTCAAAAGAAAATTTAGTATTTGAAGTTGTTATTCTTTCATAAATCGAGCAGCCACTTTAATAATTGTCGAAATTCTATTTGATTGGCGATCCCGTTTTTGTTCAACCCTTTTCAAAATTTACAGGAGTCATGATGAGCCAAACTGATCGATTGAGTGGTTTGTTTACATTCCACATTTATATCTGATTGACTCCTGAATAAAGTGGCTGAATTGGTCTAAATAAATTGCAAGTAACCGACCCCTGGAACTTAAGTTTTCAACCCAGCTCGACTGGCTATCCTGGTAAAAAATTTTTTGTGACTAATAAATTAACCTTGACCCCGAAATTACGTCACACTTGTCTATTTAACTGAATACTATTGACTCTGTTTTTTTGTCTATTCCCTTCCTCTGAGTTAATCAGACCCCATACAGTTTTCTGTACATTAGTTGATTACTAATTTTCTTTTCAAAATATTCTTTTTTTGCTTTTACTAACATATGCTTGAGATTACATTTCAATTGTTTACATAATTTTGGTTATATAGAATTTCTAGTTCTTAATTTCTCTTGTTAATTGAATGATTTGATTTTTTTTTAAGTCTAATGTCTGCAGTAACCCAATTTTTGTTATTGTTTTTTAAAGTGATCAAAGTCTTAGGAAAAGTTTGATCAAAAAGGTAATTAAATGTATTGTAAAACAAATCATATTTTTTTCAACAGGGGCAAAGTAAACGTCTTCCCATGATTCTTTTTTCAATAAATTAGAAAAATACTCAATGTGTTCAGGAGAAAATTTACGTATTTCATTTTAACTGCTTGTTTATTTTTTTGATTATTTGGAATATTAATTGGCAATATTTGACCATTATGGTCAGATAGACATGTTATGATTCCTTCTACCACCATGTGAAACTTATCTATTTTTTTAACAAAAAAATTTTCAATAGCAGTTTCTGTGTTGTCTGCTATCCTGGTGGGGAAATCTACCAAATAACACATAGCATTACTTATTTTATAGATTTGATTACTGTACCTCTGAAACGCATAGTTGTCTCATTCTCTATAACTTGGTATACTTAAGCCACTAAGATTTTCTTGAGACATTGTACTTCAAAGATAGTTTTTCATAAAATTTCATTATTAAAAAAAAGATCGCAGAATTAAATTGCCGCAACACAGCACGACAAATTGCGCGGCGGGCAGGTTGAGCCAACAAAGGGCAGCCGGCAGAGTTTAGTTAGGCCTACTGCCGTGTACCGCCAACAAATCTTATTGTAAAAATATTTTTATATATTAAAAAGAAATATATTCATGGTATTTTGAAAATACAATAAGACCACATCACATTTAAAATTACCAACATGAGTTAAAATTATTAAACATAACATATTTCCCACTGCACGGGTCCTGTCCGCGGGCCCCCTTAGCTGCGGCCCCCCCCCCGCACCACGGGCCTTGTGGGCCCCTCTGTTACGCCCCTGGGTACAGTTGTCAAACATCAATGGCAAGGATAGTGAACTGCATCACACGGGCTCCGGATGGATCCCAAAGGGCAGCTGGTGTTCTCTGTGATCTGTGCGGAGAGGTTGGTGAAGAGGAACTTGACATCGGTGATCTCCAGGCCTCGGGATAACCTTTCTGCAAACCAAAAGACAAAGATCCCACAGTCGAAATTATTTTTCTGGCTGGGGCAGGATTGTGATGTGTCCACCGCTTTCCAATCCACCACATTGAAAGGGTGGTTATTGGCTACTGCATACCGATTTAACGCCTGTAGCGCAAGTTGGATATGTTGCAAGTGTTTCCCCAGCAAAGAATCATACGAGGTGACAACCTCACGTCCATGGCAATCAGGGCCCAATGCCCCCTCCCAATTCTGATATGCAGGGGAATGAGAATCATATCGTACGTAAACGGATTGACCTTCCAAAATCTTCGGGCAGCAAGATCCGGTCTCTTTGTTTCCAAATCGACAAAAAAGAAAGGGTCCAAACACAACACTCTTGGTCGCCCAGGAAGGCCCTCCTGACGACTCCTCTCTATTAACCTCATATAACTTTCAATTACAGTGTCATTTAAAAGACCACCAGGACGTAAACACACAAGGTCCTCCGACAAGGTTGGTACAAGGGGCCTCATTGTCCTGGAAAGAAAGGGCAAGCTCATGCAAAAAGCACTACTGGGCTAACAATGCAAAAGGGTAAGGGAAGGAAATGTGGACTCGCTAAGGAAGTGGGAGTTTAGTGTGTCTCCAAGGAGTGAAATGGTTTAAGGTCTTAGGCATGCAAACACCCGATTACTTTGCCCTGGTGTCTCTTAATCTGAACATGTTCAGCCCAATTTTGTCGTCAATTATATATGATCCTTCATACTTTGGCGCTAGCTTGGCAGCTACAAAGTCGGCGGCAGAGGATAATGTGTGATTACGTTTAATCACTTGTTGCCCAACTTGAAAAGGGTTTTCTCTTCGCCTCAAGTTATATTATTTAGCCTGTCGTATGTTTGCTGGGGTGTATGTTGTACTTCAGGGCCTGCACCCCTAGAACTGGGAAGTTCACTACCCAATCCCAGCTCAAAGTACCGAGTTGGGTAACGGGCGTGGCACCCTTTATTAACTGAAGTAGGGCAGCTTCGGCTGTTCCGAGCCCTGGCGGAGGTGGCCTTGTGTCAATCGCGCGCTTACTGGGTGTCTCACTCCAGCGCCCCCCAAAAGGGAGGTAATGAGTCAGGATGTCGGGGATCTGGGGCTTCCGTGCCTTCGGGTGCGGTTGCAGTGTAGCCGGCGCCTTTGGCGTGCGGGTTTCCAGTGACCTAGTTATTCCGCTTGGGAACCACCCATGGCCCAAGTAAAACCTAAAATGGGGACCTTGGGATCCGGTTCAAGCCCCTGGCTTCGGCCAGTCCGGATATTGGGTTGGACTCGAGGGGGTAGAGGTTGTCGGTATGCTCGGCACACAGCTTCGGCTGTGGGGGGCCCTCCAGTCTTATCTGGGGGCGTTGCTCACAAACGAAAGCTGAGAAGTAGCATGGGTAGTGCTGCCACTGTCACTCACAGCGGATGGTCAATTTGGGTTCACGGCCGGTTGAGTACCGCAGGCCTAGTGAATTCTGGGTTTTGTGGGGGTCTAATCCGCCTTAATGTGATTTGGGACTCTTGTGGTTCCATAAGTTCCCCGTCTGGGGGGCCTTCCCTGTTACATGACATGTTCTGGCAGGGGGCTCTCTGTTATCAGACCGTCGGGGTGTGCCGAGAGGTAGGTACCCGGCGCCATAAGGAGTGGGAACCCCCTTGACTTTGGTCTTGGCGGAAACACAAATGAATTGAAACACGAAACACGAATTGAATTGTCGTATGTTCGCCAGTTTTAAGTGCTTTTGACATTGTACCCTTAAATTCTGCATAGTTTGTAGTCGGCTCTTGTGACTTCGCTCACGGCCCTCGTCAATATCATTGGGGTTCAGATCCAACGTGGGACCATAGATCGCCTTTGGGGTTCGTAGTTCCCTACAGAAATTTAGCATGGCAGGGGTAAAACCTGTAGACTCGTGTTTCGAAGAATTTATTGCAAACCTGAATTCATCCAGATGATGATCATTTTTCACATACTGGGAAATCATTGTTTTAATGACTCGATTCGCCCGTTCCGTAGGATTCGATTGGGGGCTGTAAGGGGCCGTAAAACGATGAATAATTTGCCATTCTTTTGCGAGTTTTTCAAAAATTCTCGAAGTATACTGACTACTATTGTCAGTTAAAATGATTTCGGGGGGCTCCGTATCAGAATGAAATAAGATTGGCAAACTTCTGTGCGATCTGTTGAGCTGTGGCATTTTTGAGTGGAGCCATTTCGACCCATTTCGAATAAGAGTCCTGAAAGACTACTATATAGCGGTTTCCTTTCTTAGACCTCGGAAGTGGCCCAATTACGTCACTAGTAACTTGGTACCCGGGACCCTGAATTTTCGATAATACATTTTCCCAATCGCTTGACGTTGTTCGACCTTGTATCTCTGACAAACATCACAACTCCTAACGTATGCCTTTGTGTCTCTTCTCCATCCTGGCCAATAATACTTTTGTCCAATCCTATCTATGGTTTTATTGATACCTAAGTGTCCAGCTGTTTCCAGCTGTTGTCCGGGTCCTATAATTTTATCTAGGAGTCTTTGAAATGTTGCGGGTGCTGAATGTAACCCGAATGGCATAACTTTAAATTGGAACAATCCCCTGCCAGGTATTGTGAAGGCTGAAATCGGTTTACTGTTATCCTCCAAAGGGATTTGCCAATAATCATTTTTAAGATCAATCATACTTATATAGCGCGCGTCTCGTAATTTATCCAATATTGCGTTTATATGTGGCAATGGATATGCGTCCTTTTCGGATAACTGGTTAACTTTTCTTACATCGAGGCACATTCTAAATTTACCAGAGGGTTTTTTGATCAGTACCAAAGGGCTACTCCAAGGACTTGACAATGGTTCGATGACATCATCCTCCAACATTTGATCTATTTCTTGATTAATGGTGTCCTGCATCTTAGGGTTTCAAGGATAATACCTTTGTTTCACGGGAGTATCAGTAATAAGTCTTATTTTGTGTTCAACTAGATCGGTTCTACCTTTAACATCTTTGAATAGATCGAGTTGTTCATTTAAAAATGTATCCAACTTATGTTTCTCCTCATCCGTGAGAGGTGTGATGGCATTAAGATTAACATCTTGACTCGTACTTGGTTCCTAGCATCGGTCTGGGTTTTCTGGTAAACAATATTTTAATAGATTTTGTGCTTTGATTATATCCATTCCAATAATCATAAGTGTCGTTAACTTGGGTATATTTAATGCGTGAATCTTACATTTTTGATTGTCAATAAGGCAATCAAATTCAAATGCTTCTTGCACTTTTGTTAACGAGCTATCAGCAAGGTGTACATTCATCTGAACTGGGGTTGAAGCAATTCCATTTTCTGTGAGATAGTGTGCTATCCTATCACCTACTATAGTCACCATTGATCCCGTGTCCAGCAATGCGTAAAATGATTTATCAAAAATTCGTATGGTCAAATAAGGTCTAGGATCAGTTTCTTTAACTTCAACACACTGAATTTTATTGAAATTACTTACATCTTTGAGCCATTTCTCCCATTCTTGTGAGGTGGAGTTTGGTTTTTGAGACTCGGGCCACCTCTTTCTCTCCGGTCTCGCATTGCGTTTCCCTTACTGCACGGACAGTAGACTGTTAGCACGTTCTCCTTTTTACAGTTTAAACAGCGAATCTTTTTCGGAAGTTTGCAGTCGTGGAATTTATGTCCTGTCGCATCGCAATTCCAGCATACAGGTTCAACTGAATTCCTTGGGCTTTCCAAATTTGATTTTGCATTGTATGGGCGGTTATCACCTGTTTCTTTTGATACCCTGTGGTTCTGATAATAGGGGTTTTTATTAGTTTGCTGGTTTGAGGGAGCAGTCTTGTTCTGGTCAGTGACAGCACTGATATCACTTTCGATAGGGTTCACGTGATGAGGGGGAAAAGATTGATTTTTCTGGGGTACATACCCTGTTTCGGGCATCATCGACTGTGCACGATTTGGGGGAGCTCGATAACATTTTCTGTCTCTAAGATAGCTCTCATAGTTTTTGGCCTGTTTGATAAGATCGCTGACGGATTTAATGTTGTCTCGTCTGACAGTTAATTTATACTCCGGTCTCATGTTAGAGTACAATCAGTTTAGAACTGCGTCAGTACTGAAACCACCATGACGTCGCATTAGAGTTGTCAAGGCAACAATATATGCTCGTATTGGCTCATGCTCACCTTGAGTCCTACATAGAATTTCCTCGTCTAGATTTATTTTGTAATCAGGGGAAAAATATTGTTCCTCAAAACTTGACACAAAATCTTCGTAACATGACCACAGTGATTTGTTATTTCGGTACCATAATAACACATTGTTTTTAAATACTTCAGGAAGCGCTTTTAAAAGTTGATCAGATGTGATATCGTATGACTCGATCAGTTCACTCAATCTTTCAGGGAATGACACTGGATGACTATATCCATCGAACTTCAATTGCCATTTTCTAACCTGATTACAAATATACGCTATGCTGTTCTTTCCCTTTTCTTTAGCCTCGAAATGAGTGTTATTGTGTTCGATTGGGGAATTGAGATGTATTGGCATTTTATCTACACGATCAATATTCCTGTCTTCCACTCTACGCATTTCTGGGCAATAGGTCTCATTTGTGGGTACATTTTTGTAATTTGAAAATCCGCTGAATTTATCGTGCTTATATTATTTAGCTCAACCAGTCTCTCATGTACTGTTCGAAAATCACAGTCAGGGGTCAAACCTAATATTTCTCGAATACTCTGCCCATCCATGTGGTTAACCGTTATACCAGGGGCGCAGATTGGATGATTCATGGTCGTTACCGTCAAAGATTGGGGAGCCCCTCCTGAATGGGCAGCTCCAATTTTTGCAATTTATACACCCAACCAACGTGCGCATCATTCTCTGAGGGCGAGGAGTTATGTTGAAAGTAGTCAGTATGTTGAAATAATGTTTTTATCAAACTCAAACTTATTAGTGTATCCTCAGAAACTCGTCCCGTTACATTTGGCGTCCCACAAGGTTCAATATTAGGTCCTCTGTTGTTTTTATGTTACATGAAAAACATGGACAATGCTTTGTTATTCAAACCAAATTCAAAATTTAGTTTATATGCCGATGATTCGAACTTGATACTATCATCAGAAACATTTAAAGAAACTGAAGTAAATTGTAAACTAGAATTAGAAAATCAATAAATTTCTCAAGGATCATGATTGATTATTGAATGTAGGAAAAACTAATTGTATTAATTTTAAAACAAAACAAAACAGAAATAGGAGAGAACCAGTGATAGAGTTTAATTCTCAAAAATTATAATAAAATCCAGTGCTTAGTTTCTTGACTTAACTATACTGATCAGCATTTAGATTGGAATGGCCATGTGGACAAAATTTTAACTAAAATTAGCTCTGGATTATTTGCTTTGAAGAAAATGTCCTTTTACTGTAATATTGAAACATTGCGTAAAATCTATTTTGCATATATCCATTCCCATATTGCTTTTGGAATTTGTTTATTTGGAGCAACTTCAAAAATTAATCTTGACAATATATTTAAAAAAAAACATGCAATTAGAAAAATGTTAAAATTGAAACATGATGCCTCTGTGAAAACACACTTTGTTGAACTCAATATTTTAACAGTTTACGAACAGTATATTTTTGACTCCATTCTAATCGCAAGGAAGGAAGCTGATTCTCGACCTTTAGATTATATTTCAACTCTTCATAAATACAATACCCGACATAAAGACTATATAATAACAAACAAGCATAGAACACAATTTTTTGAAAAAAAGCCTTCCTTTCTTGGCCAGAGATTTTTAAATACTATCCGTAAAGAAATTAAAAAAGAAGGTAACAAAAACAAATTTAAAAAAAGATTAAAAGGATATCTTATTAAAATAGCTCCGTATTCTTTTGACGATTTTTTCCACCCATCAAAGTTATCATAATTACATTAACGACTCTGTGTTATTTAAAAATCACCTGATCTGTAGAGTAGATGAGATTGCCACTTGAATTGCTGTATAACCTGACACTATTCAATGTATACATATTGTATATAATAATGAATAAAGAAGTTTGAATTGAATTGAATCAGTTCTTTCTTAAAACTGCGGACGTGCTAAGAAGTTCGGATGAAGACAAAATAAATACTTTGGAATAATAGTAGTGATAATAAACATTTTTCACTGAAATAAACAAAACTATATAAATTTATTTTCAATTTATTTTAAGCTTGGAAATTTTTATTTTTTTCAAGAAAAATACTTTAAATGCCAATTCAAATTCAAATTAATTTATTTCAAGTTTTTACATTGTCATGGCCTTGCCAAGTTATGCATAACTTGTCGGCAAGGTCCAATAGTATTCTGAAACATATCGTATATTTATTATAACAGTGATGTTACGAATATTATATAGCCTACTTTAACAGTTACATTTGTTTTTTCCCTTCTTAAAACACGTGTTATCCGTTGTGTTCATAGAGTTAAGAATCCTTGATGTTAGCTAAATAATCATATACTGTAGCCTACTTTTACTACAGTAAACGTGGTTATAGTGCTCGAATTTGAAGCAAAAAATTGCCGGTTCAGTCCTGAGAAAAGTATATAGCTTTTTAAAGGTTTGATTCCGGACCCACTCGCCATTTCTCCCTGGGCTACTAATTAATGATGCTTCCTAACAACCGGTCGATGTTAGATAGTAACAAGAATCGAGTTTGGATCGTTCCCTGTGAAAAGGTAAAAAATGCCACTGGTGTAAATAGACACAAAATAATAAAAATGAGGAATGTCTGTGCTGATGCATTTTCCATCGGTCTCTAAATCTGGCAGGTACGTCTTGCTTAAGCTTTGCAATTGAGAGTTTATTGGTAGAAGATCAAACATAAGCTTAGAAACAACCTCAACAATGGCAGGAAATTTCTTTTTGCCTAAAACCAAGTTTTATAACTGTAATTTTTTTAACTTCGGTTTATGGGTTACCATCAAGTCAACGAAACATGAAAGTTAAATAAATATAAAATAATGCTACTTTTAAGCATTATGGTTTTGAAACACTTGTGAAAAGTATAGTTGGCGTAAATCTCAAAGCCTAAGACTCTGTAACAAAAGAGAATTGAGCAAGCAAGGTTTGGTTTAACCCCTTATGGATGATAAATTAAACACAAATTAGATACATAGAGTTTTGTTACTTGAATTTTTGATAACATGTCCAAGAGAGGGTAATATTAAATAGCAAACAATTAGGGTGAATTTCTTTAACATCCGGGTAGATTGTAGACCTACAGTAGTTGCAATCTGAATAAAAGTAGACTATGCTTATTTAAAACAGTACATTACTTGCAGTTGCAATGTTACAATTACTGTAGATGCTTAGTAATATTTTTAACTTTTTCTTAATATACATATATTTTTTGTAAAATATAAAAAGCTTTACCACCATCTGTAACCATTGGTGACACTGGTTTACTGGTGATAAACGGTGATTGGAACTTTCAGAGGGGGCCCAAAAACAAGTTTGCAGGGGGGCCCGAAAAAATCAGTTACGCCACTGATTGTACCCTTTTCGAAAACCAAATTGAGTTTTGTTTAAAATGTTTTTACTTTCTAAAAATAATTTTAATTGATTGTCAATTGCTTTTTCAAATACTTTGGAGAAACATGGAAGTAATGCAATAGGACGATAATTGTCTAGGTTGTTTATGTAGTTTTCCTTATATAATGGTCTAATTTCAGAATACTTAATTTATCAGGAAAAATTCACTTCTCAAGAGACTGGTTTGTGAGTTTACACAAATGTTTTAGGATAAGGTCTATTACATTTTCAATCACAAATAACGGAATTTCATTCCACCCTGAGGTCTTGGATGGTTTTAAAGAAAACACTATCTTCCTTATATCAAATGTGCTTAATTTATTTAATACGAACACATGGTTTTGCTCATTGAACATGAAACTCATTGCCTTTTTTCATCTGGGTCAGATTGAATTGAACCATATTTCTTACATTCAAAAAATTCTTATAAAAACTATTAGCCAATCCTTTTTTTAATTTTGTAACTATTCTGTTGGGATCCATCAATTTTATATGGAATTTTGTTATCCTTTTTATTTACACCCATCTCCTTGTTTAGTACTGTCCAAGTGGCTTTAGTTATATTTGATGATTTTTTATATAATTTTCATTTGATAGTTTTTTAGAAAGGGCAGAGACTTTTTTAAATATCTATCTATATATATAATACGTGATGCCCTTTTTTTGTTAACACTACTCCTCCCTTATTCCTGGACCAATTTTAACGTTTGAGGTGTCAAAAGAATGGTCTTAGTTCGTAGTTTTGCAATAAGGTTTTAGATTTTTGATATTTTAATTCTGAAGCCCATGCGAAGCGTTCAAAGTGCGGTTTTTGTCCATAAAATTAACATGTGAAACAATTTATATTGAATAATTAGAAAATAAAACAGCTGTTAATAGTAAAACTGAAAAAACACATGTTAATAGCTAAATAAAAGAAATTGAACTACTGGTATATCAATTGTATACAAATTGTACTGTAATATCAACACAATAAATTTCATAATTTAATACGAGGAGTGATGTCTTTTGTGATGTTTGAATTTTTTTTTTTTTTTTTTATAATGTAGCGGGTAGATTTTAGTTGAACTTTTTATTTACGTGTATTTGGGTACAAAAATAGGTTAAGTAACTTAACCCTAGACGAATTAATTTCTCTGTACGAAAACAAGTTTGTAAATTGAGATTTTTGACATGGGTATAATATAGGTTGTCCGTTTGGTATTGAAACAATAACGAAACTCAACAAATATTAAAATAAAACACTAAATTTGTGTGCATGGGTTTTCAAACTATTCAAACTGTTATGAACTATAGGTAAAAGGGATAGGTTATCGGTGTAATAACCTGTTTGTTAACTATGATACGATATAACAAAATTTAATGCAGAACGCTACACATATTAAACAACAGTTTAAAAAGAGACACCATTTAAAAGTTTGTACCTCCAGTATAAATAACAATCTTATTACACAAATGGTTTGTGTACAGAAAATTTTTAACCAAAATATAAATATCGCCTCATAAAAACAAAATGGACCACACCCACAAAGATGTAGATTGTCTCATTTTTGTGATTTATTTATTTAAATTTTTTAATGCCGTGGAAAATTAAGTTAAAGAGGATTTAGTTCTTTATAAATAGTGATGTGGACTCATTCACTATGTCGACGACTACCTCAAACGGTACTACAAAAACAGCTGCAGTGGGTGCTGCATAACTCAACGGGGATGAGCTGTAATGAAATCTTGATTTTTATTCTGTTGTAATTTATGTTTTATGTGTGCTGAACTATCTAGATCTAGAAACTGTGGATTTATTCTAAATTTTATAAGAGTGTTTAGACAGAGGCCTTAAGAGATACCGGCATAAGAACAACCACGTAATCCCAACACTATCACAATGGGAAGTTGGAGAATTAATTAGTGATGACGATCGATTGCTGAAACACTAATATGGTGTTACCTGATTTTCACTATAATTTAATTTTTATTTCCAAAGTAACTCGGTTTATTACAATGCTGGAGCAAGGTTTGATCACCAGGTACCTACTCTAATAAATGCAGCGCATAGCGCTGCACGGGCCCCCTAGTATTTTTATATTTCTTGAAATAATTTATAAAGTCTTGGTTTTTGTTTCACTTAGATTCTTGATGTAATAGACGTTTTTTCTCTGCAGATATTTTTATTCCAATTAATTGTAACCCAATTGTTGTGTTCACTTTTTTTGTTTTTAAGTCTGCATTGAAAAACCACTTAATAAGTCTAAGTCCATATTCACTGAATGAGTTTTTTAATCATGGGTCTCAGTTTGAGTATTTTTAGCTTTTAAGTTGTATTTTACAAATTTTGTAAGAAAATGAAAAATTTTTATATTATTTGTAGCCTACTTATGTTTTGTATATATGATTGTGTATTTCCTACACGATGACACTATTCTGTACATTTCATGTTTATTATAGAATAAAGATTTTATTGAATTGAATAGTCAAAGCTACCATTCTTACTTTGCCGGTTTTCCAGCTGACGCTGCGCCAGTCAGTTCATCTCGGCCCAAAGTGCTGTGGTCGCAGAGCCAGCACGCCATGACACCTAAAAACCAAGTGAGGCTCCAGAATGAGGCGGACCCTTCGTGCTCCTCCTCTGTGCTGCTCGACCCCCACGGCAAGACCAACCTCACCGTCGCGGTCCGGGTTCGGCCGCTGTTCCACGGGTGAGCCTACACCTAAGACTATTGTACTTTGAATTGATATTATACCAACCACACCCGCATGCAAGGCCAAATAATACTGGATTTCCACAAAGTCATCCCCTGATTTCATAGCTTTACTGGATGAACACCATTACAGCCACACACATCTTAAATTTCTTGTTTTCAAAGGGATTTAATCTAGTTTTTTCTCATTAATTTGCTAACTCTTAAACTTAGTTGATTGACAGCAATGCAGTTTACTTATAATGCACTACAAAAAACAAAATGGTTTCCTGACTAAATTGCCGCCTCGTTCACTACACTTAATCTCTCTGGATTTCTTTATGTTCTCTGATTCGTCAAAGATTTGGTTTATTTTTACCCAGTTCCTAATTTAGAAACTCTAAAAGAGAAAATAATAAATGCAGTGAGGTACTTTACTCAGGAATGCAGGTATGCTTATGCTTATATGTTGGTGGTTTTTTGAGTTGCTTGGTCTTCATGTCATTTTGTATCTTGATTAATTAAACGCTTATCTGTGATATTAGCATGTTTGTGATAAAGCTAAACAATCTAAATGGCTGAAAGAACAACAACATATTTAGTCAAATTTAAATATACGCATGTCATATTCCAAGAAATCATTTAGATTGTAAAAAAAAATGTTAAAATGAGCCATCATTTTAAAACAGTTCTGAATCTTTTCAAAGGTATCTCAAAAGCAGATGTGGGTAATTTATTTAACAATTTAGTTTGCATATAAAGGTGACTTGTAGTTGACTTACCCAATCTGTAATTTGGTAATTCTAACTTATTTTGGTTTATTGTACCATAATCTAATTTAATAGTTTGCCAAATTGTCCTTTTAGTAAAGGAGATTAAAAAAAGTGTACAAGCCAGGTAAAGTCATTATTGTCAACTGTTCAGAAATATCAATAAAACTCTCATTATTTCTAACTGTAATAAATAATTCTAATAGGCTTTTTCTGACAGATGAAAATTTTTGCTGCACCAGGACTATTTCTCCAAAGCCTAACACCATACAAGAGATTGGGATGAAAAAATGCATAGTGAGCTGTGACTATATATATATATACATCGTATGGCTGTCATAACCAGCTACCATCTTAAAATAATAACAACAAAATAAATAAAAGATGTTCTGCAGTGCAAAGCACCTGCGTCAATACATTTAAAATTAGAAGATACTTTCATCTTCTTTTTCATGCATTAGAGCTGTGACTAGCATAGGCCTATGTTGACTGACACATGATCACAATTTTCGTTACAGAAAAAGAACCCTAGAAAGTTTTGATATGATGTTTTTGGTTTGGGTATCCCAGGAAAGCTTACTATCCAAAGTAAATTCTAATAGCCTAACTGATTTCTTTTCAGCAGATTTTTTTTGAAACTGAATACAATTTCGTTAGTCTTGTCTTATTAATTTTTAAATTGTTAGAGTTAAACCACAAACTTGATTTTATAAACATATAATTTAACTTAATCTGCACATTTCTTATATCCTGATAAACTTCAAAAAAGGTAGTGTTGTCTGCATAAAGAATAGTGCTTTTTATATATATAGAATGAGAAGTCGTTTTTCAAAATTAATAATTTCAAAAAAATTACCAAATACCCCTGGCAGTTTCCCTCAATCCTAGATTGTTGAATTGAACATATTTTGCACCCCTGCACTCTGATGAACGTTTTATAATAAAATGAAAATCAGCTAATTAAAAAAAAAAATGATTAAATTTTTATTTACAGTAAATCTAATAACTAAGAACAGGTAAATAAGCTTTTTTTTAATGCAAATAAACATTCATTAATTAATGAACTATGGCTATGAATGCCATACGACACACACACACACACACACACACACACACACACACACACACACACACACACACACACACACACACACACACACACACACGTATTCACCTTATACCGACAAACGGTCGATAGTGACCTCTTTAAAGCTGAGTATGCCACGAATAGAAGAAGGACTATTGCACTCCATTTACGTGGTCAGTTCATCAATACACTCCTTTTTATAAAAGAAACTCTCAAAAAAAGATAGTAACATCATGCCACAATAGAGAAAATGCATACCTGTGTTTATACGATGCCACTCTCGGGCGGCAGAGTCGGATGTGTGTATTACAGTGTTGCCATGTTGTGCCTAGTCTTGACACTGCTGAGGGAAGGCGGATACGAATGAGAGCGGCCCGTTCTCTTGTAGATTTGCCCATTTGAATCTTGTCACCACCATAATTTGCCATGTTATATTGTCATTTTTATTTTTTTGTTAACAATTTTAGATGAATATAATTACAACCTATACAGAGTGTTAGAAAAAAAACATATAAGTAGTTTGGGAGATGATTAATTGTACAAAAGTCAAGAAAACATTTTCTGTAAACAGATATCTCAAAATGGTTCGTTAAGCCGCTAGCCACGATTTAGTTTTTTATACTTAATAATTTTTATTTCGATAACTGATCATTGTATTAAGTTCATATTTTGCATAAGCCTTTATCAGAGCAATGCTCTTATTCAGGAAAAATTTTATTTTTCCCCGATGTGTATTTTCATAATGGTGGCCATTTAAAATTGTTAAACTAAAATATCTCAAAACCGAAAATTGATATAAAAATTGTACAAAAGTTTGAAAACATGACAAATTAAATGATATGACTATTAACACCAAGTTTTTAAGCATACAGCAAGAAATAATAGAGTTATTAGAATTATCTGCATAAAACATTTATTTTACTAGTGGAAATTAGGTAATTTTCATTGAAAAATCCCAATAACTGTGTTATTTGTTGTTAGATCCTCACAAACTGGTGTTATTGGCTTGATAATTTAATTTAAAAAATTTTTTGTTAGAAAATTTTCATAAAATTTGCCGGTTTTGAGATATTTGAGTTTAACAATATGGCCGCCTTTTTTACAATGCACCTCCGAATAAAAATGATTTTTTTCCTGAAAATGAGCATTACTATGATCAAGGTTCATGCCAAATATGGCCTTAATTTAGTGATCCAAATACGGAAGTCAAATTTTTAGAGTAAAAATGAAAATGGCGGCTAGAGAAAAAAAAACAATTTGAAAAACCTGATGATCTAAGGGAATTATTTGAAACATTTGGAATGGGAGATCCACTTCGCCCATCGGTGCTCACTAATAAACGCTGTTGGAAAGCACCTTAAGGACTCCGCCTCACAGGACTACTGAATTACTCTCGGGCCAACGGGGTTGAAATTTGTCATGGGTGTTCCTCTTTGCTCATTCACTAAAAAATGGTTTTGCAAATATAGTTTTTTTATTTCGTTTAGGGCTCAGCCCCACTAGACTTCACAATTACTCTAGGGCATTCGAGGTTGATATTTGACGTGGGCTTTCCTCTTTGCTCATATGCTCTCATTTTAAGAAACGGTTCAACAAAATATATGTTTGAAGTTCTTTGGAGCTCTGCCCCAGTGGACTTCAAAATTACTCAAATACATACGTTGTTGAAATTTGGTTGTTCTCTTTGCTCTTAAGTATTCCCTAAGAAACGGTTTTGCAAATATCGTTTTTGAGGTCCTTTAGGGCTCCACCCCACTGGACATCAAAATTACTTTTGAGCCTATGGGTTTGAAATTTGACGTTGACTTCCTCTTTACTCATATGTACTCACTAAGAAAGGGTTTTATAAAGTTTAGGTTTTGAAGTCCTTTAGGGCTCTACCCCACTGGTCCCACCGGGCTATAAAACAGGGTGTCCAGCCGACTGGAAAACCTGGAAAACCTGGAATTGTACGTGAATTTTAGTGACCGGGAAAAAATCCGTGAATTGTACGTGAATTTTACAGCTGACCGGGAATTTTTTAAATTTTGAATATATTAAGCAAAAATTGGCAACGTCGGCCATAAATTTAATCGCCGATTGTTATTTTGTGAAATATCAGACCGAAATATTACTTTGGAATAAACTTAGGAACAGAGATATCAACATCACCTGTCATCTGTAACTAGATAATTATGTTCTCTTCAAAACAGACCAATAAAGAGAAGCCGCAAAAAAGACGTCGTCGACAATCACTCACTGATGTCACCTGTGAACAAGGTATACGATAATCTTGTACCACGAAAGTACCATGATGAATGCTTGCGCTGGTTCACTGAGCTAAAACACTGTATAACTGCGTGCCGTCGTTTTACGAGGTTGGCAATGCCGTCGTGCATTAGAGTCATCTAAGTTATGTTCACGTCGTCACTGCCAACGTCACAAAATTGCGTTGGTTATGTTTATTGACCAATGCCCGCTACAATATGAGGACGGAAGACATGTTTTTGTAACACACAGTGTTACATCCCAATTATATTAGCTCAGTAACAGCGCCATTGAACCCTACGATAAATAATATTCCGTATGAAGCTCTGCCGAATACGACAATTTGATGATCACCACTGACTGGTTATCGTGGTACCACTGTTCGACTGTTGTGTTGTGGGTAGAAAACATCGGCGTCGTTGTCGTCTGGGTTTACATAGGTTAAAGTGTATTATTACTCTTTTTATTTATACAATACAAAATTTATTCGTTTTAAATAATACTACTGTTGTGTCTAAAGCGTCTAAATTTCCAAAATAACTTTTTGTTATTCAGGCTTGTGCCAACTCTGTTTTAATTTAAAAGAACACGCGTCACGGGTCTATATTAGGGCTGGTGATCCTCATTGGCTCCCCACCCCTGATCCAAATTATCAGTAAAAGATTCGCGAACAACCGCAACGTCGCAACGTTGCTCGATCACTCCTCGTCAAGACACTGTCCCCGACTGCACCCAGAGCCGCGACGGTATGCTGCAGCTGCTACTGCTACTGTGGTGCTACCCAGGTAGGCTACGGCTTAGACTCTGACTAGGCGAGGTGTTTCCTTGTAGGCACTAAATTCTTGTTTTGCGTATTATTGTGAATTTATAATGGGAGATTTGTTTGGTCGAACCGCTCGTGGCCATCGGCCGGGTTTCGCAGTAATTGTATAGACTGTATTTTGGGTTAAAATGTCAATAAACTTATTATAAATTGTTCGCCCTCGTTATTATTTACCCACCCGGCCAGGTTGCAACACTACTCAATTGAAAGTTTTACAATTGTCAATGGTCAATAAATAAATAAATAAATAAACCTTTTTGGGTATTAGCGTAAAAAACATCGCTAATAGTTGTCTAAATGTAGTTAGTCCTATTTCTTGGTTACCGGGAATGCTCCTTTATTTTATTTTATTTTATTTATTTCCAACGGCAAGCAGCCAATTTATAACCTTTCTAACCTATAATTATAATTTATAATTAAAAATTATAATTTTTAATTTATAACCTTTCTATGGTTTACAAGACGAAAACGTAAACATATGATGTAGCCTAATTATAAGTTTAAAGTAGGAATTGACAACTCTCATCGGGCTCAAGTAACTATCATTTATTGTTACACAAGTCTCATTAAGGCAATGATTGCCTCGTTATAGGACATTTAGAAGTTAACTATATTCTTGTGAGATTAGTTAAAGGCCCAAGCAGTGGAATGAATCATGTAGGCCAAGTGTTTTAAGAATCAGTTACAATAACTTACCTAGGTCCATTTACTTTTTATATAACTTAGCCTACATTTTTTCACAGACAATGTATTATCAGCAATTAGATCCCATTGCTTGTTGGGCTAGGCCTATTAACGATTTTCAGTCCTATCTGAAGAACCTACTGTTTTGTTAGCTGCCTAGTAGGCCTAAGCCTACTAGGCTTATATTTTGACTCTTCTTGCAACTTCTGCTGATTTATGACAACATTTTGTCAACATTAAGAGTTTTGTGTTTTACTTAGCATACATTAATCTAGTTTTCTTTCTTAAATTTTCATAACTTATAACGAAGCCTAACATTCCTTTTTTCCAAAGACCTGTATAAATTGAATTGTTAAAACATTCACTTAAATTTACCACTTAAAAAAAAAAAAGAATAATCTATTAACTACAGTAAAATTTATATTCATTCTAAAAAAAGAATAATCTATTAACTACAGTAAAATTTATATTCATTCTAATTTATACTGAGTTAAACATTTTAAGTTATTAAAAAAAACTTGTAATCCTACTGTGTCTCATTATTATTAAGTATTTTATTAAGTAAGTGTATTTATTAAGTAAGTGTTAAGTATTTTATTATTTTATCAGTTTGTTATTAAATTTACTTTCATAGGCCCTTTTCTTGCATTAAATTATACTGTACTTAAGAAACTTGAATTTTTCCTTTGTTTGATTAATGTTATTAATGAACTTGGTTAAGTTACTGTAGTTGAAGTTTTTGGATTGAATAAGTTTTTGAGTTGTCCCTTCAGCTTTAATTTATTCAAGTTCCACTGTATAAAAATGAGTTTTAAAAGTAACAATTTGTTCTCCTCAATATAAATTAGGACATTTGATTTTTAATTTTTGCTACCCTAAGTTACCAGTTGTAGTAACTTATGCTAGCTCATTTTCTAAAAGACTTCAGTTTACACTAACAATCCTTATATACCTAGGTTAGGTTTTTCGTAAAATAATACCTGGTATTTTTTTAATGTAGGGTTATTAATATAGATTTTGCTAGCCTACCAGTAGTAGTTAGCTAGCTCATTTTCTAAAAGACTTACAGGTAACAAATTATTTTACAGACTTAGGTTAGGTTTTTCCTTAAATACCTAGTAGGCCCTAAACTTATTTTTTTATGTAGACTCAGTTTTTGTTTGTTTTTTCCAGTTATCAGCTAATATTTATTTTATAGTTTCATCATACGTATTAAATCTCTTTGAAATTTTTAACACTTTCTTTTATTGGTACGCATATAAATATTCATTTTATGTAGATAAATTTTTACCTGGAAATTTATAAAAATAGGCCTGGAAAACCTGGAATTGTCCTTGAATTTTATTTTCATGACCTGCTGGACACCCTGTAAAACTATTGTAGGGCCTACGCGGTTGAAATTTGACGTGGATGATCCTCTTTAATTATATGTACTCACTTAGAAATGTTTTTGTAAGTATAATTTTTATGTCAAGAGAAGCTTTTAGGTTAAGATCTTTCAAAGCTAAGCTAAAAACCTATCTGATCTAAAAATTTTATAATGAACTCCCCCCTTCCTTACCTAGCCTAGCCCTGACCTAATGACCTGGTTCAACCTAAACTGCAAGAAAAGGGAAAAATCTTAAACGATGGGTCTCATGCCATAGATATGGTCTACGGGACTACATGAAGTAAGAAGTAAGTTCTTTAGGGCTCTGCTTCACTGGACTTCAAAATTACTCTAGTGCCTATGGGGTTGAAATTTGACATGTACGTTCATCTCAATTACTCAGTTACTCATTATGTACTAAATGGTTTTGGAAAAATAGTTTCGGAGTCCTTTAGAACCCCCCCCCCCCCTACAGAACTTAAAAATTACCATAGGGCCTATGGGGTTGAAAGTTGACATGGTCGTGCTTCTTTTGCTAATAGGTGCTTACTAAAAAAAGGTTTTGCAAAACTCAATTCTCTGCTTACATTTCTTCAATGTTTTGATAAAATTCTTAAACAAGAAAATGTTGTTGCTCTTATAATATATATTACAACATACACATATACATATTGTAATGAAACATTCAGGCATTATCAAGCATTATTCAACGATGGTTTGTGTGAAGTTTGGAGCTCTTTAGGGCTCCGCCCCACTAGAATTCGAAATTACTGTAGGGCCTCCGGAGTTGAAATTTGACATGGGTGTTCCTATTTGCTCATTCACTAAAAAATGGTTTTGCAAGTATAGTTTTTTTAGGTCGTTTAGGGCTCAGCCCCACTGGACTTCACAATTACTCTAGGGCATTCGAGGTTGATATTTGACGTGGGCGTTCCTCTTTGCTCATATGCTCTCTCATATGATTCTCTTTGCTCATAGGTACTCACTGGGAAACGGTTTTGCAAATATAGTTTTTAAGCTGTTTAGGGCTCCGCCCCCACTGGACTTCAAATTACTTTAGGGCTACCATGGTTTAAATTTGATGTACGATTCTCTTTGCTCATATGTGCTCACTAAGAAAAGGGTTTCCAAATATATTTTTTGAAGCTCTTTAGGGCTCCACCCCACTGGACCTCAAAATTACTTTAGGGCCACCGGGGTTGTAATTTAACATGGACGTGCCTTTTTCCTCATAGGAACACACCAAGAAACGGTTTTGCAAATATAGTTTTTTAAGCTGTTTAGGGCTCTGCCCTACTGGACTTAATTAATTTAGTTCCAGTGGGGGTTGAAATATGATGGTAGATTACCTTTGCTCATAAGTATTTGCACTAAGGATGTGTTTTACTAAATTATATCAGGGCTCTAACATAAAGGATATCAAATTTTCCTATATATTTTATGGTCAATTTTTAATACGAATCAAGGAAACAACAAATCTGCAAAACTGTAGGACCAATGGCTCTTGCTGAATTTTGCATAGATAGGTGCGCTCTTTGCTCATAGGTGCACACTTCCAGGCTTCCGGGCTCCACCCCCAACGACTTCAAAACTACAGTAGCGTCCAAAGAATTAACATTTGAATGTTTCGTTCCTCTTTAATCATACATACGTTCTCCCTAGGTAGATATTTGTAAATTCTTTCAAGACTCCGCACCACAGGATTTTAAAATTTTGATATAATGTTCCTCTTATGACCAATTATAATATAAATCAACGAGACGACGAATCTACAAAACTATGTGGCCGACAGTGTTTGAATTTTGCATGAACGTTCGTTTGCTCATATGTGCACACTAACTAATGGCTTGAAAATTACTTAATGGCTCCGCCCCACACGACTTTGAAAATAATGTAATGTCTACGGAATTCAAGTTCAGCATGGACGTTTTTATCTTCTCATATGTACTGACAATGAAACATTTTTCCAAAATTCTTGCAGAGCTCCGTCCTAGAGGATGTCAAAGTTGCTATAGGGCCTACGGGGTTGTAATTTTGCATGAACATTTCTCTTTGGTCATAAATCACCAAAGAACAGTTTTCAATTTTTTTAAGGCTTCGCTCTACAGGACTTTTAAAATTTTGATATAATCATGAAAGTTTTAATACGAATCAAGCAATCAAGGAATCTACAAAACTATTGGGCCGACACAGGGTTGGAATTTTTCATGGACGTTTCTATGAAACGGATTAGTAAATTATTTTAGGGCTTAACCCCAAAATATTTCTAAATTTTAAAATAACCCTATTACATCAAACGAGAAAGGATTATAGTGGGATTTGTGGTTGGAAGGTATTTCCCTAAGTACAAGCGAAAACCCGTTCCGGGGCTGAACATCTATTCTTGGGTACAAAATGTTGACAGTTTCATTCATCAAAACGTTAAAAACACTCGAATTATTGCTTTAAATCGTTAGTAAATCGTTAGTAAATCGTTAGTAAAAATAATTTTTCTCCATAAGAAAAGCATTGGAGCGCTTTTACGGTTACAAAATTGTCTTTGTAATGTAAGTCTCATTTTTTAGCCATATAGCCAATTTCAGGATTTAAAACGAGAAAGGTTGGTAATTGTGTTAGTAGGTAAACATCATAAAAACACAATTGGAAAGCCTGTCTTGTGGGTGAATGACTATACATACTTAGGAATATAAAAAACGGAGGTTTAATGCATCAAACCCTATAAAAATAGAATTGTTTCATAAAATTGTAAATGCAAATAAGATGCCTCCATAATATAAGAATTTGAGTCATCAGATATAATTATAAATCCTATCCTTTACACTAATACGAGTGAGGTATATTTATATGTATGTACACGGATCTAAAAAATGGCTGGAACGATTTTATTCAAATTTTGCAAATAACTTGGTTCTGAGATAATAATAATATAAATATGAGTCTCTATGCCAGGAAAAATCTTATTTCTTTATAATCTTTCATTGAAATTAAAAAATTGTAACATTGGTCTTATGGAGTTAAAAATAAAAACAAAGAAATAGTGAAAACTGTTGACTCAACTGTCAAAGTGCAGACCACTTGTTTCCATATAAATATTTGTTTTTGCATTGCCGCCAGCTACTAAATTATTAAATGGTACTACAGTATAAAAACTATTTATCATTTCTTAAAACGTACTCCATACTGCTGACTATATATAAATGTTTAGATAAATAAAAGTCACGTAAAAGTATAAAAGAAATAATCAATTTGTAGGGTTGCACTTATATTTAAAAACAAAAGCATTAGTAAGAACTAGTACACGTGTTGCTCGGCATCAAGCAATTTTATTGATACAATACAAAAGTTACATTTAGGTCTAGATCAATGAAATCCAACCAATCCAATATTGTGAATCAGTGATTACAAAAAACTACAGCTGTACGTTAATATTATGTTTAAAATGCTCAAACTAATCTCAATGTTATTCTAATGGGAAAATTAAAAAAAAATTTTGTGGATAGCACCCTTATTTTAAGTCCGATTCTCATCAATTTTTGGCCCTATCCAACAGTCGAACCCCTATCCAACGACACCAAAAACTTGAAATTCGGTTGAGAAATGTAGGAGGAGCTCTCTACCAAAAAAAGCTCTTAGCATATTAAATAAGTACTTGTGTACTTGTTGCTCGAAGTCGAGCAATTAATTTTGATACAATACTAAAGTTACATTTATTTCTAAATCAATGATATCCGGCCAATCCAATATTGTGAATATCGGTGATTGCCAAAAACTACACTATTTACAGCTGTACATTAACAGATATTTAAAATGCTTTATTCAATCCCAATGTTTATTTTAAAGAGGAAATTTTGAGATTTCAATGGTGGATAGTGCCTTTATTTTCAATCCGATTCTCATAAATTTTTGGTGAAAACAACTACAGACTAAGCCATCTCCAACGACACAAAAAACTTGAAAATCAGTTGCAAATTGTAGGAGGAGTTCTCAAAAAAAAAAAAAAAAAAAAAAAAAAAAACTCTTAGCGTACTAAATAATTATAGATAGATTATGAAAACAACCTTTAACAAAATAATTAAAATCCATGTGTTACAGATTCAAAATGTGTTTAAACAAATATACATCAGTGTGCAGCGCCCATAGGCCTACATTGAGACGGTCTGAAAGGCGAGTGAGCGAAGCGAACGAGCTCGTCGTGAGGGCAATTGAGCGGAACAGTAACCAAACCTTTTTTGCACTGGGCATTTTAGTGCAGTGTCTGACTGTAACTGATATTACTATGAAGTATATTACTGTTTGAGTTTACTGAGCAAATGCTTGGCCCAAAGGTACTAGATTAAAATAAACGTAACTACCGTTTTTGAACCTTGTAGCCAGTTTTTGCTTTAAAATATATAGATTTTGTATGGAGAAAGATATGTTGACATGGTGATATGTGATAAAAATACCCCTGTAACAGCAGACCTGCGTACGTAGTGAATTTCCAATGGCAATCTTTGCATGTCTTAACCAAATTTCATAAAGATCAGACAATTTTTGCAATAGTTATTATGTAAACAAACACTCAAAGTCGAAAATTCTATTTCCCATACAAGCCCATGTAAAATTATTTAGTAAATCGTTATCGTGCAGGTTTAACGTGTTTCCGATAAAATATCCACTACGCATACAGAAATTACACATAAAAAACTACAATTTGATATATAAAATTATGTAATCACTATAAATTCATGGCCCACGGAACAAGACTCTACAAACAGAATTGCACCCCCCACTCCTTCACAACCAAACACCAGCGAGGATTGACGATGATGTCCGAACGAAGTTTGTGGAGCCGACATCACTAATGTGAGTGAGTTGTCTACCATAAACCCTACATCATCGAAGTCACCGTGAGAAGCGACCTCAATAACAGAGGCCGAAGTCACCTCCACAGTCTAATATAGGTTATTGGGAGACAGTCACGACACTCGTATCGTAGCTGCATGTTAAGTGTTGTCCGTGGTGCAACTAGCGCTTTAAGCAGATGGAACCGACGTGACTGTAGTCCCCGGCCGTTTTCGCTATAACTTAGGCCAGAATGTAAATCCAGTGAGCGGTAACCAATTCGGAAAAACATTCCCGCCTTAATCATTCGATTGGGATTAAATTTGACAATTTGGATTGTTATCAGCATTTTATAGTATGGCATTATTTCTAGCTGTGTTTCTGTTAGCTGCGATCACTTGTGAATGTGTTGTCATCTCAGACCCCAACCACTATGACCGCGAGTAAATCCACGCTAGCGCTCCAAGCCACTCTTGCGTTAACTGGAGTCCTCGGATGGTTTCGGCGGACAACCTAAGTGATGGAGTGTCATGACTGTCTCCCAATAACTTATATTAGACTGTGGACTGTGTCACCTCAAAACGAATAATGAAATGACCGAGGATCACCTGAACGGCGCGTCACGCGTGGCGCTGTGTTTTCATCTGCATCTGCATTCAGCACACGGTTTAATGAAAATATTATACTGTCAGTTAATTAACTAGATTCATTAGTATATAATTGATCTGTAAGCATCATTTTTAAAGTATTTATTTCTTTTGCACTTTTTAAGACGGTTTCAGCAATTGGATTACTTTGGAATCGTTCGGCAAGGTTTTGTAGATTGCGGCTCGGTTACGTTCGGAAATCCTCGACAACGCTCGCGGACCGTGAAGAGAAGTGATGAGGGGTGGGGGGGGGGGGGGTGGTTGCAAGTTGAAATTCTGTCTCTTGAGTCGAGTGCGTAGGGACGCATCTTTTTGTGCCAAAGTAGCGAAAGATGCATAATAATGAGTATACACGCACCTTGACGTTGGGTCGTCGGGATTCACAGACCAGTGCTACCAGATAATTTCTTTAATACTATTTATACACATTTTTCTTTGGCTGAGGGGGGGGGGGCGCCCCCAGTGCCCCCTGTCTGGATCCGCCACTGCTGCGACAGGGGTATTTTTTTGCTGTCTGGGCTCGGCTCGGCTCGAAACTCGAATATTTCATTACCAGCTCGGCTCGGCCCGGCTCGACCAGAAAAATCACTATTCGCACACCCCTGTTAAAAACTACTCTAAGACCTATGGGGTTAATATTTGACATGGATGTTTCTCTTTGCTCATGGGAAGTCACCGAGAAACGGTTTTGGAAATATAGTTTTTGAAACCCTTTAAGGCTCCACCCCACTGGATTTAAAAGTTACTCTATGGCCTACGGGGTTAATATTTGACATTATCGTTCCTCTTTGCTTATATGTGCCCCCCTCACACTATTTCAATGTATTAATCTTAATGTATACCATAATGAAGAAGATTTTGTAGGTCTTAAAAGAGATTGCAAACGAATTCAACACGGGCGAAGCCGTGACGGGCAAGAGCTAGTTTTACATAAAAGAAAGTTTGGCCTATTCTACTGTAATTTTTTCGTATGCTTAAGTACTAGACCCAGTGGCCTTGCAAGTTCCGATGTTATTTTTATGGGCAAAATACTTTTATAAAACTGAATATAGACAAATTTAATAATAATTTGAAACTTAAACATGTACACTTATGAGAGGTTATTAGACTTGCTGCGAGTGAGCGTAGCGAACAACCGCACTTACTTGAAGTGTAAAAAATTCTCAGGTTGGCATTGCAAAGCATTCCGTAAGAAAAGTAAGAAAAGTTCATAAGTGTGAACTCCTTTTAGTTACACCACTAATTTTTGTTAAATTTTTAATTATTAACTTTTCTATATTTTTTTTTATTTTAAGAAGGAATAAAAATTTAAATTATGTGTCTGTATAATAACTAACCATTTTAAGAGAAAGAAAAATGTAGAATAACCTGCTGCCATTTATTTCCCGGGCTTGACTATACGAAGCCTGACTTGGTATTTTCAGGTGGTGGTGTTGTTGTTGGTTTCCATTTGTATACCATCAACGATTATTCTACATTTCTGTATCAACAACACTGCTTGATGGATGCCATATATTGTTCTGAAAAATAAAATGTTCCAAACAATCCAGGAGGTTGTTGTACACATTAAAATAAGAAAAAAAGACCAGTATAGCACTTTTTAAGCCACTAGCTGCCAGTTTTTTTTTTTTCTTTTTGTATAGGATGGTTATAGGTTCATATTTTGCATGAACCTTTATATAACATAAATGTTAATTTCCAGGGAAAAAGTATTTTTCCATATGTGTATTTTATAAATTGGCGGTCAATTTAAATTTTCAAACTGAAATATTCCAAAACCAGAAACTTTTATTTATATTTTAAGAGGTACTAAAAATTTTCAAATCTAAATAAATCCAAACAATGATACCAGTTTTTAAGATTTCACAACAAATAATGGAGTTAATGGATTTCTTTCTATAAATAAAATAAATCTGCATTAGTTCAGCTTATGAGAGGTATAAAGCACCGGGGAGTAATGAAATGTTGATTTTTATTCTTTTGTCATTCAATGAACTATGTGTTGCCAACATCTTTGTATTTATTCTAAATTTTATAGAAGGGTTTAGACAAAGGCTCCAAGACATATCAGCAAAAGAACAATTAGGCCTACGTAATCTTCGCAAATTTAGACCTAAAAGAACGAGCACACATCTCAACACTATCACATTGGGAAGTTGGAGAATAGGTAATGAAGATCGATCGATGAAACACCAATAATGTTCTATCTTATTTTCACTATACGGTAATGAAATTTTTTTAAAGTATTACCATGGAGCAAAGTTTGATCACCAGGTACTCTAATAAATGCAGCGTATTGCGCTGCACAGGCCCCCTAGTTTAACTTTGAATACTCGTTTATTTTTCTTCTCTTTTATTATACTACTTTATTAAGATTTACCTGGACCATTAAACAGATAAATATTAAAAGCGATACCCTGAAAAGGTATCAAAAGATATTATAAATTCTCTGTTCACCACAAATAACATGCAGTCTTAATTAACATTCGACCTAGACCCAGATAGTGAGGTAAGGGCCTATAGCTTATGAAAAAAATAATGTTATCATGTGATGACATGGTTCTACAGTAGCCTATGCACCAAAATAAACAGTACCGTATTGAAATTGTAAGATTTGATATACTTAGTTTCACCAACATATAAACGTAGGTTTAAGCTCAATTAAAAACAAGGCCAATATGACCTCAGTCCACTTGAGGCAACACTCGTATAACCGTTCTTGAAGGTTTTGTATAATTTTGGTGAAGATGGCTGATTCAATTTCAGTGCTGTTTATTTTGGCACATATTGTACAACGAATATTGTTTTGTATTTAACATATTGTTTGTGGATGTGGAAGGGGGCGGCAGAAATATTTTGGACCCATGGGCTGCAAATTCGTAAATCCGGCCCTGGGAAGGCCTACTGTATACAGGCTGTATATTGTATGTACTGTAATTTTAGTTTAAAGCCAAGACAAACATTTAAATAAGCAGGCATTTAGTAATCTGAAAGTTACATTCATCCAAAAAATTAACTTATTGGGCTTAATAAAAAGTAAATAAAAACTTTGGTAAAATGGAGGCAGCTGAGTGAACCTACCAGGCTGACTCCGACCGCCAGCCGCCGCGCCGTTAAAAACCGGATCTCAGTGTGACTGTAAATTGTAAATGCATGTGTATCCATACACACGGTCACAGTGAGATCCGTTTGTGTATAGTCGACGCTAGCGCGACGTGGTGTCTTTTCATGGAAGCTAATACACACGCACACTATAGAAAAATCCATCAAAGTGAGATCCGATTGCTGTCGGCTTGTTTCAAGCTGTTTCGACTATTTCCGTGATCCTGACGACCTCAGGAGGACGAATCAAAGGCTTTGGCGCAACGAGATCCGGGGGGGTGGATCTCACTGCGCAAACGGATCTCACTGTGCTGGTGTGCATCCATATGCCGGATCTCACTCCGGCTTATTTGTCAGAACACACACACACACACACACACACAAAATTAATAAACCAACCTGTTTGGCCAGCTCCAAGCAGAATGTGGCGAATGACATTTTTTTATAAATTTGGGAGTGTTTAATGGTATAACATCAGAGTTCCTCTACAACTAAGAAATTAAAATTGTAGGCTCTTTCATTAATCGACACACATCAGTTTGGTGTGAGTTTTGAGTAGGCATTAATTTAAAAAATACAAAATATAAATGCACAGACAAAACTAATCTAGTGAGTGCCAAAGTTTAAATCTAGTGTAATCTTCTTGAGAAAGACAACCACACCACTTAGTGTTATAGGGCATACAATGTACGCATTTTAAGTTTCAAAATTTTGCATTCTGGTTTGTGAAAGTTTAGGATTTAAAACAATTTCTTGAAGGAAGAATGCATGAGTAAAGTTTATTTTCATGACGAGTACGGTATTTCCAACAGAGTTGTCTTATGTGTAATGTTTTTTCCTCCAAATTCACGATCAGGGATGCCTATTTTGCTCAATTTCCTACTTCTAAAAGAGACAATAGGCCTCCAGATGCCTCATTACTGTGTTATATAGTTATTTGTCAGTGTTAACAGTCATTTCTGAATACATTCACGGTTCATACCTTGTCATTTAAACTTTCTTTCGGTAAAGTTACCCGATTCTGGGAATGTTTTACAGGGAACGTAGTGCCATCAGCGTGGACGGCCGGACTGTAAAGGTGTGTGAGTCCGGGGCGGAACACTGTTTCTCCTACGACTATTGTTTTACTTCCACGGGGAACCAAGCGACTGCGCAGCAAGAAGTTTTTGACACAATGGTGCAGCCGTTGGTGGAGGCTGCATTCCACAGCTACAATGTCTGTCTGTTTGCGTATGGGCAGACTGGTTCCGGCAAAAGCTACAGGTAAGCATTTTATCCCTAAAGGAAAATGTAAGGTTTGATTTGGTCGATTAAAAATTATTCATGCTAAGGAGTGTCAAAGGTTTTTCTTCCTTAGATATTTCAGTGTAAAATAAAAGGCTTGCATGTGAAAATGTTTCATCTGAGATAAAATAGTAATTTTCACCCATTATGAATTTTTTTTCCTTACACATTTTTACAATAAAATATAAATTTAGAATAACTCTTGAATAAACCCTCAGATTAGTTGCTAAAAGTAAACTATCTCATGACTTAAGAAGTTGACTAGGGGGCCCGTGTGAAAATTGCACATTTTGTCATACATTTCTGTCTGTTTGTGAAAAACTCACCTACAGTACAATCCGAAGGAATTATATGACTTAAATGTAAATGTTTAGCATTATGAATGTTGATTGTGCAGTGACAGACGATCTATTCTTGTTTACAATCTGACTTAAAAATTCATCTGAAGGTAATAAGCTGTTAAGTTACAATTAAAATTTTTAAATCTTGTAATGAAAGTTGGTCAATATTTTGCAGCACTATCTAGAAATAAATCAAAGTTTAGGGGGGCAAAGCCCAAAATGAAATAAATACCCTTGTTAATCACCATTCGCCCATGCGCTAGATCATAAGCTTTAAAATGACACCTCTATTTTAAAAATTGGTTTAGTACGTCACGAGGAAAATGGATATAACAGGCAAAACCCTTATAGAATTAAGATAGATCGTCTTAGGTGTGGAAGATTTATTTCAATATACAATGACATTTTGATCTAAATTGTCTGCTTTTTCTTTTGAGATATTTGGATTATTTATGTGTTGAAATGGTTCTTGTAGTAATTGAATTTGAGAAAAAGGGTGAAATAAACACAGTAAGCTATCTGTGTGAATTATAAGATTAAATTTTATTTCAAAACTCATGACACAATACTGGTGTGGTCTCTTGCTCTTACAAAGCAGGTACAAGTTGTTAAACATGAATTTAAAACTCATAAAACAATAAAATCTAAATGGGATGGATCTAAAATTTATGCAAGGGAAACTAAAATATGGTCAAACAAAGATTTTCTTTTTGTTGTAGGTTTGAAAACAAAAGATCTGGACAGGACCTGAGATTGGCTGGTTTGAATATCTTTCATTAGCCTTAAATATTGTTTAATTTTAATTTTTCCCTTGCAGTATGATGGGAGAAGAGATAACTTCGGGGGACACTATCCCAGAGAAAGCGGGAATCATTCCGAGATTCTCCCAGCAGTTGTTCAAGTTCATTGGAAGCTCCAAGGAGTATTTGAAGACACAGATTGAAATAAGCTATTTCGAAATCTACAATGAGGGGATTTATGACTTACTGGATCCTACCATTGAGAGTGGGCGGGGAGCTCCGTTGAAAGTGCGTGAACACCCGGAGCTGGGGCCCTACGTTGTCGATCTGACGGTGCGCAAAGTGGAGTCCTTCAAATCTCTCCAGGTGCGGCAATAGAATTTATGTTTTTAAAGTCAAACCTTGATATAACAAATCTTAATGGACTGAACCAAAAATTTGCTATTGAGGATTTTGTCACACTGAGGTTTGTTACATTGAGGTTAGTCGGCAAATATTCCGCTACATAGATGTTCACAAACCCTCTAATCTCGTTTAACCTCACCTCGTTAATACATTTTGAAATTGTATATACAGTAGTTTAATTATTTTGGTGCAGTTGTGTGGAAAAAGTGTAAAACTCATTTAATTGGGAACTATGGAACTTGATTGTTAAGTGCAGTACACAGATTATGAAAAGTATGATATACAGTCGTAAAAGTTTTGTTATATAGAGGTGTAATTAATTCTCTTTAAGAGGGAGGTTCTAAGTTTTAAAAATTTGCCATACTGAAGGTTTAATTTTACTGATGTTACAAAAACATTGTTATGTCAATATTGAGGTTGTGAATACAGTATATTTGTTACGAAGATGTAAATTGTACATTCATTCTTTTGGAGTATTCTAGGAGATTAAAAATAATTCGTTATGTCAAGGAATTAGTCGGTTTGGGAGTTGCCTCATTTGATACCTAGAAGCATCGGTCCACCTAAAAAATTGTTTTGAAACAAAAGGCTTGCGACAAGGCTACCTACTTTCACCGCTAGCATTTACTTTATTTATTAATGATCATCCGGAGGTTTTGGGCGGTGGCTGTCATATTGGGGGTACTAGAATAAATTTATTGATGTACGCGGATGACATTGTTCTAATAGCGCCGACTACTATGGTGTTGCAGCACATGATAGGCAGGCTCGAATTATTCTGCGACAACTGGAATTTGCAAGTAAACTTAGACAAATCAAAAATTATCGTTTTTCGTAAAGGGGGCAGGCTAAAAGACAATGAAAAATGGTGGTATGAGGGGAAACGCGTTGAGGCAGTTGTAGTGTGAAATTGTTGGTGCTGGGCCAGTTCAAGGTCACCTGAGGGATGACGTCATCCAGGTCAATGACCTCAAAATCAAAATCAAAATTAAAATATTCTTTATTTGTAAGTACAAGCCTGTACATAAACTGCGTCATTATTTAATATATACATTGAAAGTTTTACAGATAAGGTACTCGCCATAAAATAAAATAAAGTAAATACATAGTGTATAAGAGTTTTAAAACATAAATAAACAAATCACATACAACTATGACAAATGCATCCCAGTTTTATATATTCATTGGCCTTCATGGAGAAATTCATTTAAGGAATAGTGTGGGTTTTGAAAAAGAAAGGTTTTTAATTTAGTCCTAAATTTTACATTGTCAATTTCATTTTTTAATTCTAAAGGTAAAATTCTGAAAAATTTTGATCCCATATGAGTAGGTTTTTTGTTGAAAAAAGTCAACTTATGTTTTTGAATGTCAATATCATTTTTGTTTCTGGTGTTATATGTGTGTACTCTAGAACGTAATGTTATTTTCTGTGGATTGTTTTTTAGATAAATAATGCATTTAAATATATATTGATCATAAACAGTTAGTTAATATTTCTAAAATTTCGAAATGTTCCCTAACGTAGGCATCATGCTTAAGCTTTAGCATAATCCTTATTGCTCTTTTTTGCAAAAGTAAAATTGTATTTAAATTTTTATCACATGTACTCCCATAGATGCCAACGCCATAAGCAATATGGGAATGTATGTGTGCATGATAGATCATTTTAAAAACTGCTATGCTACACAGATTTGCCATTCTTTTCAAAATATATATCCCAGAATTAATTTTTTTAATTACATTTTTAACATGACCCTCCCAGCTCAGATTATTATCCACCTCCAGGCCTAAAAATTTGGTGCTATCTATTTGGTCTAAAAGATCATTCTCAATAAAAATATTGGGTTCAAAACTTATTCTACTCTGTTTTGTTCCAAAACTTATGAAATTGGTATTTTTAGTGTTTAGACACAATGAGTTGTTTGTGAAAAAGTTTTGTAAATTAGCAAGCTGGGTATGACTTGCTTCTTCTAAATTTTGTAAATCATTAGTTGATATAATTAAATTTGAATCATCAGCATACAGAACGAGCTGACTTTTTACGTTTACAATGTTATTGAGAATTTTTGGAAGTCCCTGTATATAACACAGGAATAAAAGTGGCCCTAAAATTGAACCTTGGGGAACTCCGCTTGTAATAATTGATTTATTTGATGCATTTTTGGTGATTTTGTTATCTAATGTGTTCGATATTTCTACAAATTGAAATCTATCTGATAAATATGAATTAAACCATTTGAGAGCTACGCCTGAGATCCCAAATGACTCTAATTTTTTTAGTAAAATAGTGTGAGAAATGGAGTCAAAGGCTTTGGAAAGATCCATGAAGATTCCAACATGCCTTTGACCTTGATCTATTGAGTCTATTATTGATTCACAGAATTCAGCTAGTGCAGATACAACAGATTTCCCTCTTCTGAAACCATGTTGCTCTGCATCAAGTACTTCATTTTTTTCCAGATATTCAACCAGTCTATCATACATAGCTTTTTCAAATATCTTAGAAAAGGAAGGTAGAACCGAGACTGGCCGGTAGTTATCAGGGTCATGTTTATTTCCTTTTTTGAAAATAGGCACAATTTTAGAAACTTTAAAGTGTGAAGGGAAAATTCCAGATACAAAAGAAGAGTTTACCAAGTGTGTTAAAGGTTTGAGAAAAGGCATAATTGCAAATTTTATTAGTTTCATAGGAATTTCGTCATATCCACTAGATGATCACATCATCTATCATCGTCATATCCTCACCAATGACATCATCGTTGATGAAATCGATGATGTCATCGCCCCTTACGTCATCATTATGACGTCACTGACGCCATTTAGGTCAAGGTCACGCCGAAACTTAAATTTTTTTGGCACTTTTGCTGTTTGTCGCACTACGCTCCGAGTTTCAGTGAGAGTCCCCGTTACCTTGACGACTTGGAGCGAATTTGCGATGAAAAACAGCAAAAGTGCCAAGTTAAACTTGAGTTTGTGACACAACCTTGCCTAAATGGTCAATCGGTATTCCCCCAGATGACCTTGAACCAGCACAACACCAACAATTTGCCATTACTGTGACCTTGAAAACTGAACAACAGAGTGTTAACACCGATGTGCACCCTACAACAGTCACCAATCGACTGACTGTCCGGCTCTGCGTATTCTAGGTATATGGACTCCAGAGATTAAGACTCTAAACCGTCAGGAATAGGAGTAACTAACTGAACTTTGCAAGCAAAAGTCATTTTGTCCAATATTCTAAATAAATCCTCATCAGTAAAACCCACACTAGTCCGTATGGTATAAAACATAGGGTGTCCGCGCATCAGTTTTCGCCATTTAGCCAAAGTGGAAACCCGCTTGACCTTGAGTGGAGGACAGTGAGCAACTAACAAAAACTTAACACGGCTAAGTTTCTTACCCAAAGTGTCAAGGAGAAAACGTCAAGGTCGAGGATCACTCCCTATTCCCATACACGCAAAATCCTTTCCTATACCAAAAGCCACTGACAGGAAGATGGCCAAAATTGATGATGACCTTGGAGAATAAAGATCGGTATGTGGCTCACTACTGAGTAGTTCAACAGGCGCTTGAATTGGGTCTACGTATAGTGAGAAGTCACAGAGCAATTGAATTCACCCAGTCTTGTTGGTTGAAACCATATATCAATTCCAACACTACAAGAAGAGCTGCAGCGACATCAGCATTTGAAAAGGATTTCTGCAAATTGATGAACAACACCATCTTTGGGAAGACCTTAGAGAACAAAAGAAAACACAAAATTGTAAAATTAGTAAGTGATCCTAGGAAATTGGAAAAAATTAGTGCAAAAACCAAATTTTGGAACATCCATGATTATAAACGAAGATCTAGTTACCGTCAGTATGAAGAAAACAACAATAGTGATGGATCATCCGTTATACATCGGAATGTTGATTTTGGATATAAGTAAAACCCTTATGTATGATTTCCATTATAACAAAATGGTTAAACACTGAGGAAGGGACAACATTGGAGCCGCATATACATGGATACTGATGCATTTATCTATTGGATAAACACTTTGGACATGTATGAAGACCTAAGGACTTTTCCATACAAAGAAGATTTCGACTTTTCTGACTATCCAAAGAACCACCCAAATTATAATGAAAAGAATAAAAAACTAATTGGAAAATTTAAAGATGAAGCAAATGGAATGCCCTTATAAGAAATAGTAGCATTAATGTCAAAATTGTATTCATTTAAGATGTACAAGGAAAACGACACACCAACAGTAAAGAAAGCAAAAGGAGTGAAAACATCTTATTTGAAAAAAACATGTGACATTTGACCATTACAAGTCTTGTTTGTTTGAAGATTCTACGATCTCTGCAACATTCAACAATATCAGAAGCTTTAAACATCAAGTCTACAGTGTGACTGGAATTAAAAAAGCACTGTCAGCTCGAGACGATAAAAGGCACATTATGCCAGACAAAATTCAACACTCTTCCTTTTGGCCACTACTCTCTAAACCCTATTAACTAGTAACCCATTCTTCGTCCTTCTACATTTTTGACCTCATTCCTTTCTCCTTCCGTAAAAAAATGGGGAACATGGCAAGTCAAACGCGTGTTCCCCATTTTTTTTACACAAGTTTGGATGACCTTGACCTATATAAATGATGTGAATATTTAAAACAACATTCATTGTGATTATATATGTGACACAAGAAACATTCAAACCCGCAATATGAAGGACTTGAAGCAACAAAATTGTCAACGAACTTCATAAACCTGCAAGAAGAAAATTTTCACGCAGAAATACAGTGATAAAATGAATAAATGATTTATATCAAGCGGATTTAATTGAAATGATTCCCTATAGTAAACAAAACAGAGGATATAAATACATATTGACTGTTATTAACTGTTTTTAAAAAATGGCGGATGCTTTACTGCTAAAAGATAAAAGCGGCAAAAGTGTTACAAAAGCGATGGAAATAGCTGTACAAAGAGACAAACATACTATAAAACATTTACAAACCAATGATGGAAAAGAATATTTTAATAAGGAATTTGCAAAATTAATGAAAAAACACAATATAAACCATCACTCAACAAATTCGGAGGTAAAAGCATCAATAATTGAAAGATTCAACAGAACTTTAAAAAGTGCGGTGTATAAGATGTTTTCCAACAGAGGATCGCACATATGGATTGATATGTTACCAAAACTTATAAACGATTACAATAACAAGTTTCTCATACAGGGCCGGCGACAAGGTTGGGCAGAGGGGGCAAATGCATAGGGGTCCGGTCTAACAGGGGGCCCGGGCCGACGAAAACCCTTTTGTAGATTTAAAACATCCGCAAGTGCAAAATGAACATTGTTGTCTTACTGTCCTTAGTTATTGATTCTTTGTGTTGGTGTGTATTATTTATACTATAGGTATTTTAAACATAACACTTGTTTCATTATGAAACTCACTTTATTATAAAGAACAAACACATTATTAAATTGTTACAACTCATTATCTCAGAGTAACCGGCTTCTCACCAAGTCCATCTATATGTCCAACAACTTCTTCTTCTTAAATCTTCATGGACCATTAAATTAAAGTACAGTTATGATTTTTATATACTGTATTAAATTATATTTTTTAACTTACAACAAACATTCATTTTTAAAAATTAAAATGAGTAAGTTCAAATGTTTTACGGCTGCTCTTTTTATTTACGTGCTTAATGTAAATGAGCAGAGAATGATTAGTTTAACTTCATTCTAAACCAATAATTGCAAACACTGAGTGTGGTGGCGCTACTGTGAGAAATTACCTAGAACAAGAACCGTTGTGCCTGCCTGGCGCTGGTCGCACACGCACTCACGGGCCCTGCACAGGCGCGGCGTGACTCATCGGGGCCTACGAAAACTAACATAGTTTTCGTAGGTCCCATGCCCACCCAGCCTTTCCATAAATCGGATCAGGTTGCAACCTGAGCGCCAAACAACACTAACACAATACTAAGCATATGTTTCTTTCAACCTCGCATTTCGGTGCTGTTGATGTTTTTATGTTCTCATGTGATTGGTTTTGTACAATTCTGTGTTGTTGTAAGAAGATCAATTAAGACTTAATATTAAGACTCTAAATAAAGGTAGGCCTAAGTGAGCAAATATTTTTTAGTTTTTCTTCATAAAAGTGTTTTAAAAAAAACATTTTTGTTGACTAGTAAACCTAATGTTTTTTTTTTTTTTTTTTTTTAATTTAATGGTCTACCGACTGACATCTACATTTTTATAATTTACATTATGACGTAAAGTATTTTAAGGCCTCATTAAAACGGGCTTTTATTTGTGATTCTTGAACAAATGGGGTAGGATGGGGCGCAATCGCGGAGTAATGACCTTGACTGCTGGAAACGCCTGTTCTCCCGCCGGGATGTTCTAAAATAGAAACAAAAATTATGACTTTGTAGGAAGAAGGCTAGACCAAGACCTCGCCACGGCTAGACAAGTTGTATTATGATGATGTGTGATGTTAGAATGAACATAAGCCTAATAATTCTCTATTAATTTTTATACTATTTTCATTAGGTTTTTTTTTATAAAACCTATACTGCTTTTGTAATAAGAAAATTAATCGCTAAACCTCCATTTTTCATTTTTTTACTAATATTTGTCCACTAATATATAAATAAATACAAACAATTAAAGATCATAGCTCTGGCATATTATTTTGGAGGAAAAGTAAATAATTTAATAACAACTAAGTAAGTTAGGTTCAGAATAGTAAATTTGGGGTTAAAATATTGCTTGCAATGTTAAGGTATATCCAATACGTGGTTTTTTTAGTTGAAGGGAAGTGAATTTTCAAGGTAAGTAGGTTGGTTCCCTTAATCTAGGGGCCCGGACTTCATAATTGCACAGGGCCCCGAGAATCCTGTCGCCGGGCCTGGTTTCATAGAATTATTGGGATGACTAGTAAAAATTAAAAACTTGTATTAAAACGTATAAAAATGAGTACTAAACCAAAAGTTGAAAAACTGAAACCTGAAAAATGTAATGTTGGCGATAAAGTGGGAATAAGTAAATATAAAGGTGTATTCAGTAAGAGATGTCTTTACTGTATTCAAAGTACAACCTACAGTACCAGAGACATATATTTTAAAAGATAATAAAGGACAATTGCTCGAAGGAGGATTTTATGGACATGAAATGTTAAAGTCAACAGTAGGAGATGTATACCTTGTTGAAAATTTGTTGCAAAGGAAAAAAAAGGCAAAGTGCAATGGTAAGAATTTAATAAGAGTGAAGATTCTTGGATACCTAAAAAGGATCTGTTATAACGATAGAGAATCATTTTAGGTTGAATCATTACAAAGGATGGAGATAATACCGCAAAAAGACAATTTTGCTATTAATAATATAGATGAACTCACAGTGGATGGTTCAGAATTTAATAGCGGGAAACACAGTATTTTGTTGCCGAACACCGTGCGCTGTCTGGTTACCGGTCCTTCCAATTGTGGAAAAACAAATGTAGGATTCAATTTGATTACAAACCCTAAATGATTACGTTTTAATAATCTATATGTATTTTCAAAGTCACTACAACAACCAAAATATCAATTATTGGAAAAAAATACTCAATAATGTGCCTGAATTAAGTATTTTAAATTTAACGCAAGTGAGAGTGTCATGCAAGAGGCTAAACCATTCTCCTTATTCATATTTGACGATGTATCTTGTGAAAACCAAAACACAATAAGGAATTACTTCGCCATGGGTCGACATAACAACATAGATAGCATTTATATTGGCCAAACTTACAGCAAAATACCGAAACAACTTATTAGAGACAATGCAAACATGTTAACTGTATTCAAACAGGATGAAACCAACCTAAAACATATATATTTTTATCATGTAAATGCAGATATGACATTTGAACGATTTAAAGAGTTTTTTGGAAAGGCTTGGGCTGAAAAGTATGGATTCTTAACTATTATGAAGGAACAACCACTAAATAATGGTCGATACAGGATAGGATTTGATAAATTTATACTAATACACTGAACATGGTAAAAAACATTCATTGTTGTAGAACACGTCTTGCTACAAACATGGTTAACCAAGAAAAGTTAATAAAAGAAACGAGGTGACCCATGCGCAAATTGCGCATTTTATGATTCTGTATGAGTGAAACTCACCTCAGTACGTGAATGTTGATTATGAAGTGACAGAGATCTATTTTGTTTACTATCTGGCTTTAAAATTCATCTGAAGGTAATCAGCTGTTAAATTAGGCTACAATTTCATAAAGAACTTGCAATAAAAGTTGGTCAACATTTTAGAGCGCCCTCTAGAAATAAATCAAAGGCGAGGGAGGCGAAGCCCGAAACAGTATGACCTTTTTAATTACGATTCGTCACTGCGGTATATCCTAAGCTTTAAAATGACACCTCAATCTTAAAAATCGGTTCAGTAGGTCAAGAGAAAAAGGGACGTAACAGACGAAACCCTTATAGTAATAAGAAGATAGATAAAATCACTTAGTGATTCTATTCGGGCTAAAAACAGAGCATTAAAAGTAGGTATTAGCAAAAGGGAGAAATTTCTTGAATCTACTTTTAAACCTATTACTGAACCCTTGAAACGATTAAACAAAAAATTTGCTAAACCCGTTTTGGAAGGAGATACAATTGCACCTATCACAAAGTTTGAAAGAGAAAGTGTAAAATCAGAAGGTTTTATTGATGAAGACCTAGAATCCTCTACATATAGCGGTTTTAGCAGTGGAGAACCTGTAAAAGAGCTAGAATCACCCGACTATAGTGGCTTAAAAGAATTATTTGAAGAAAAAGCTGTAACAGGACATGAAGATGTATCAAATGCTAGTGAAGAAGAAAAACAAGAGGAGGACTGTCAAACATAAGCTTGTTGGGTGAAAACATTCATAACAAAGGACCATTAGGAAGAAAATACATGTTAAAAATGTTAATCGGAACAATTCCTAATAAGAAATACCATAGTTATGGAGCAAGATTAACAGAAGATGGTCTAATGGTAGGTAATAGCGCGTTAAACATTGATGAACATGATAATATTACTGTGGGTGATCAAAGATATAAGGGCACGAGGGGATTATTTGAATTATTATTTGAAAATAAGCCTTTAGAAGCGTTAGTGAAAGAAAAAGACATGGAAGCATATAAAAAGATTCTGGAACAAACTAATGCATACAAGAGAAATTATTCAGCTGAAGCACCTATTTTCAGATCTAAGTCTTCAAAATATAAGGATTTTGTATCCAGGTTAATACCAATGATGCGGAGAAAACCTGTAAAAAGAAGGTTTATGTCATCCACATTGGACATAGGTGCTCGAGAACCGAAAAAAGGAAATAAGTCTGTTACAGGTACAGGTTTAATGGAAAAACTATATAACTTGAATGTGATTTATTACAATAATATCAATAAATTGGTAGATATAATGAAGCTAATACATGAAGCTAAAGAAGTGGGTCATACTGGATTGGAAAACAAATAGGTAGCTTTAGTGGATGAACTCTGAAACCGCAGGGTAATCTCATAAAAATGCGTTACTCCCCAGAATGCCATTTATTTGCACCATGAGTGTCGACAAGTTCGGACGTTATTCCTCAGATGGATTATATTACGCAAATAATTTAAAAAGAGGTGCTGGTTTATCACAAACACCTGTAGGAGATTATGATATCAGTAATAAAAGGTTAAAAAACATAAAGTATCCTGCAGATGAAAATGATGCAATAAATTTAAAAAATATTAAAATAAGATAACACCAACATTAACACTACAGAAAAACTCATATGACTCAAGTAATCATAGAATTATCAACGTTGGTAAGCCAAATCAGTCCAACAGTGGTGGTGTGGAAATCAGTTACTCTCCAGACTTCATCATGAGCAGATGTGTGACCTTCGAAATGGACAAGGAAGAAGAACAAGTAAAGTCCAAATCTGGTATTATTGAGTTCCAAGCGTTTTGTGGTAATGATAATAGATTTATCATAAAGGAACTTGTGTTTTTCGATATGAATACAAGTGTTCCATATTCGTTTTTGTTCAAACCACCATGTTCTTAGTCATTGTTAACTAGCAAAGCCGCTACTACTAATAGGTGGATTTCAAAATATTTCCATCATATCGATTGGTATGATGGTTTTACAAGTTACACAGACTTGCATCACATTATGCGTCACTTTTCAAACAGATTTACCAATATTTACACGAAGGGACTCGAAAAGAAGAGATGGATCGAAGAATTTACCTATGTTCCGGTTAACGACGTGGAATTGGATAAAAATTACCAATATATGATAGAACACATATGTATTTGTTCAAAAAGCCCAGAACATGAAAGAGATAGACATTGCGCTTTGAAAAACGCGTATAAACTCGCCTCTTACCTTCAAAGTGGGGAAATGGGGAGTAATGGGGGTTACGGGGGTTATATAAGTGAGGAGCAGACAGGGACCTGGCATGAGTATTCCGAGACAACAACATCTCCAAGCAAGACAAAGAAGACGGTCTATAACCCAACCATGGCATCTCACCAGTTCCTGCAAACCTTGGTTGAGCAGTTCAATGCTCACTCAAAGTCTACAATACTACCTGTCAAGTGCTCCGAACTTAAAAATGAGAAGCACTATATTATCCATGTGATGAAGAAGATGGAGACCACAGTTGGAGAGGCCATCTGCTGCAGTCTCAGCAAGGTACCATTCACTCCAGGAGATGAGCCCAAGTTCCAGGTCTACCTGCCAAAACGATTCGTCCATCTTGAACCGCACCCCCGGGGAAGCGCACCCGACCTTTGGAAACGTGCTTGCTCAAGGCACTCCACGGGAGGGGCTCACCAACGCTCTCAGGAGTTCACACAAAAAAAAAAAAAAAAAAAAAAAACAAACTTGTGGAACCAGCAATTTAATTTAACCAGAAAAAAATTAACAATAGCAAAACAGTAGAAAAGCGGGAACTTCTAAGGTCCACAATGATTAAATTTGACAACAAAATATTTTTACCAAGAAGTCAATGTCACCAAGGTTGGCCAACCAGAATATCGATATTCAAATTCAAAAACAACAATATTTTAATTAATCCCCTTTTCTGAACCTTTAACCTTAATATTGCAATTGATAAGTTAATTAAATAAATAAATAGCAACAAATAAATTTCAATAAATAAACATTACAAATTACAAACAAAAAAAAAAAAAAGCATAAAAGAATTGGCGTGTTGAATTTTGCAGGTTGACAAAAAATAATTCCACCCGGAGACCTGTGGCGCAGGGCGGACTCCTAATGGGAAATTAACCTAACATAAAGACTACAAATAAATAAATAAATACTGTCACACATAAATCACAAAATATCACAGTTCATTGGTGGAGTGGCATATCACAGTAGTTCGTTTATGGCATCATGGCACTGGGAAGCATCAGCCCGCGGCTCCAGGCCAGGTGTTGACCGAAGCCATGTATGTCCCCCAGGTGTGCAGGCAGGCGGACCAGGCAGGAACCATGCTGCATCGAGTGTCGTGGGACCAAGTCCCCAGCTGGACCCCAAAATGAAGCGCTGGAAAACTTAATCACTCCATGATTGGGAAATTAATCACCCGCGGAAAAATAGATGTTCAAAATTACTTTAGAAAACACACCATGAATAAATTCACAACCAGTAGCATGCTTCGCCGCGGCGCCTATGACGTTTCACGGGAAGTGCTGTCAGCTGGTGAAAAGAAGAAAAAAACAGCACAGAATATTCCAGAATGACTGACGGACACACTGGCCAGATGAAACACAACACTATAACAAATGAGACGTGACATCACGCATGGTGGGCAAAACGTCACGGCTCAACCTCTCCCTCCAAAAAGGGAACCTCCCGGCAAAACAAAAAGCAAACAACCTCTCCCCAAAACTAGAAGAATACTCATACCAGGAATGCTCAGAACAGTCTGAAAGCGGGCGTCAAGCTTTCCCAAAACCAGGGACTACTAACCCAAGGTTATTTGTGCAGGCCTGCAAAAAGAGAAACAGGGAAAAACCAGAACAGAGTGAAGGGGGCAGAAAGGTGATCAGGCTTCTTGGCCCTGCACACTTCCCGCACAGACTTCCGAGCTTAAGGATTTCCGCGCTAAGGCTTAAGATGACTAATGTGCACCTTCCGCAAAACCTTTCCGGTCTGGGGATCTCCCAGCCGGGCCGTCACAGGAGTGAGGAACTCCAAGATGCGGTGGGGACCTGTCCACCTGTAACACAGCTTGGAAGCTCTCTTGTCAACAGCTGAACTGGCTGGATGAGCCTTGCAGAAAACCAGATCCCCCACCTGGAAGGGGTTGTCAACTCTACCTCAGTTGTATTTCCTCCTCACAAGTTCCCTAGCCTTAATGAGATTACGCCTGGCCGCTTGCCAAGTTTCCTTAACATCGGGCGTACCAGGCGGTGGCAGAAGGTCGCCAATCCTCCAAACATTTGCCAAGGGGTTGTTTGGTTTGAAGCCAAACAACAACTCGAAAGGAACCTCTTTGTGACTCTCATGGGTAGCAGTGTTGAAAGCGAATTGGATCCAAGGGAGCTCTTGATCCCAGGTTGTCTGTCTTTCAGCATGGAAAGTGATGAGAGCGGAACGAAGATTTCGTTTGAACCTCTCAGCATGTGAAGGCTGTAGGTAATAAGGGGACGTGGTCACATGGCGGATGCCGTGCCCAAAGCACATTCTTTTGAAAATATGGGAAACAAATTGGGTTCCGTTATCGGAAACCATGGTAGCGGGAATCCCAAAGTGTTGGAACAGTTGGGTGTGAAGTACCTGAACGGTGAGCTGTGCAGTGACATTCCTTAAGGGAAAAAGCCAGCAGAACTTGGAGAAGGCGTCCACACAAACAAGCAGGAAATTGTTTCCCAACTTGCTACGTGGGAGAGGCTTAACATAGTCGATGAAAACCTTCTCCAGAGGTCTCTCCGCCACCTCAGATGACAACAACCCTAACTTGGTATTCTGAGCGGGCTTACTGAGCGAGCAAGTTTGGCAAGAACGCACCCGCCCCGCAATGTCCCGGTCCATACCCTTCCAGATGAACAGTTCCCTAATCTTGGAGATGGTCTTGTGAATCTCTAAATGCCCACCCACAGGGGAAGAATGAAAATACTCAAAAACCATCGGAATAAGAAGACTTGGCAGCACAATTTTAGGTTTACCCTGTTGCCGAGCTCGACAGCAAGGAACAAAGCATTGATACAAAGGAACCGAACAAATAGCACAGGTATCCTTAAGGTCTTCAAACTTAAACACTGGAGCTACAAAACCAAACTGTTTTACACCTCCATCGAGTACGAATAGTTCAAAGTCTCCGATAGCCGCGTTACCACAGGGTCTACAGACTTGAGTCCACCATTGAATTTGTACCAAGGGTATTCCGAGTAGCCTCTATTTTGCCTTGTGTAATCTTTTAAATCCTGCTTTATCGTTAATGGGATATCATGTTGTAAACCAGTCTGGAACAAAGATGTGTGAGTTATAACTCGTTGTAAGCAAAGCTCGAACATGGTGCTCATTGTTTGCTAGGTGGCAACAGACTGACCGTGTTTGCATCCAAGCATGTTTGAATGTTAGCGCGGTAGTGGGGGTAATTATGAAATGCAAAGGTCAAATGTCAAGGTCACCCGCGAAGTTAAAAAAAATTGCAACATATCAATATGTGACAAACTTCACATATTAATATGTTGCATTTTTTTGTTTTTTGTCATTTTTTGTTTTTTTTGTGGTTTGTGATTTATTTATAAAACAATACAATAAGATATTTACAACAGTAAAACTTAAATCTAACACTGCTGCTTGTTGGAGATGATGACGTCAATTCTGTGATGCAACCCCAATGACGTCACAGAAATGTCATGGTGATGACGTCATCACCCCTGACATCACCAAGATGATGTCATCGACGTTATGAAGGTCAAGGTCACGCCGAAACCTAAAATTTTTTGGCACTTTTGCTGTTTCTTGCACTCCGCTCCGAGTTTCAGTCAGAGTCCCCGTGACCTTGACGACTTGGAGCGAATTTTGGACGAGAAACAGCAAAAGTGCCAAGTCAAGCTCGAGTTTGCGACGTGACCCTGCCTAAACCGTCATGTGCCACTCCTCAGAGGTCATTGAACCGAACCACAACCAACAATTTGCCATTATTGTGACCTTGAAAACTGAACAACAGAGTACCGACACCGATGCGTACCCTACGACAGTCGCCGAGCAACTGACTGTCCGGCCCACGTACTCTAGGTCTGTGACGTCAGCACATTCCTCAGAGGTCATTGAACTGAGCCAGAACCAACAATTCGCCACCACTGTTTAAGTTTGGTATTATGTAAAGGGCATTTGCTGTATTTTGTTTAAAGATATAATAAAACACGTTTTCTTTCTTTTCTTTCCTCAAGGAATTAGTCACAGCGAGGTTCGATATATTAAGGTTTTACTGTATTATCGTATGCATGCTAAGAATTTACTTAATAATGTGGGGTTAATCTAAGCATATATTTATTCATTAAAATAAATACCTAACCAAATAATAAATACCTTCTTGCTTTTAAATCCCTCCAAAACTAAATACATAATCTTTTCTACTGCACAGAGTAGAACTTCTGTTTCCTTAAATATTTTCTTAAATAAACATTTATTGGAGGATGTCAATGAATCTAAATTTTTAGGTTTAACTATTGATAAATATTTAAATTGGAATTCACATGTTTTGAATGTAACTAAAAAAGTATCTCCAGGTCTCTTTGTTCTTAAAGAAAAAAAGAAAAAAATACAAATTTTAGTAATTATTTACAAACTTTAAAAAATATTTACTATGCTTTTATACAATCAAATATAATTTATGGGATTGGTGTATATGGTAGTACTACTAATAAAAAAAACTTATTTTGCAAAAAAAGAGCAATTAGGATTATTTTGGGGCTAAAATGGAAAGATTCTGTAAAGCATAAATTTGTTGAACTGGGTTTTATGACAGAATTTAGTTTATATAACTTTGAAATAATTTTGTTTATAAAAAAGAATGCTTTCCAAATTGAAACTTTAGGTCAAAATTATACTTACAATACTGGACATAAATCTAATTTTGCACTAAAACATCATTCTCTTAAATATTTTGAAAAAAAACCTTCCTATGCCGGTATCAAGTATTATAATTTCCTTTCTACAGATTTAAAATCAATCACCTATTTCACTTTGTTTGAAAAAGGCTGAAAGAATTCTTAATTGGCAAACTATGATACTCCCTTGATGAATTTTTTTAATAATATTGTTTTCTATAGGATCTTCTATTTTGCATTGTGGGTAGCCCTGATGTACACTCCAGGAGCCACATTCAAGCATGTACATGTATATTGTCTGTGTAAAGTGGATTAATTATTGAATATATAATGAAATTATGTTGATGCCATTCCTGTATACTCTGTATATATATATATATATATATATATATATATATAATTATATATATAATTATAATTATATATATATAAATATATATATAATTATATATATATATATATATATATATATATATATATATATATATATATATATATATATATATATATGAATAAAGAAATTTTGAATCTTGAATCTTAACTTTGTGAATTAAAGCAATTTATCTGGAAAAAAATTTAGTGGGCTAATACACAAAAAATAGGACTGTATGGCTTGTACAAAGGGCTTATTTTGTTCTAAAAATAATGTTTTCCTCCTTCTACCAATGATGTTTGTTGGCAGGACTGGTTACAAAAAGGGAACAGACATAAAACTATGGCGGCAACGGAGATGAATGTCAACAGTTCCCGATCTCACTCCATCTTCACGATAACCCTTACCCAGTCACAAGACGATGTGAGTAGCCTCAATGAATACACAAACCTTGTTGTACGCACCAACGGACAACGGCGAAATGAAATTGAAACATAATGTCCAAAGGATAAAATAGTATGAATTGGCACTAGTGTACTTGTTAAGACCATTCCAGGCATAACTACCCCCTTTAGTAGACCCTTTAGATTTTGATTAAACATTCAGTTTAGTTTTAGACAGGTCACATGGAGAGTGGATGAGAGGGCCCTCACTGTATTTTAGAGAAATTGCTTCAAAACTTGTAGAAGAAGCAGTATTATGCCAAAGCTACCAAATACACGCCATAACAAAAATCTTCACTATTTATTCTAAGATAACTTTCAAGCTGATGGATTCCTAAAAAGATTACAGGCTCAATTCATAAAACTCAAAACTTCTAATATATTGATTTTTGGAAACCAGTAGTCTTCCATGCTAATTTAGTCAATTTCGGACATTATTGACTTGTACATAGTATGGTAGACCTCCTGGGTGGTGCGTTTTCCAAGTGGTACTTTTTCTCAGAATTACAATTCAAAAATTATAATATTTAGGTTGGGAACTTCCATCCACCAACTAAAACCAATTTGTTCTGTACTAATTCAACTTTTAGTGATGTGTTTTATGTGGGAGGGTCCTTATTTTCTTTGCATTATTTATAGTCTTTCTCCAATCTTCCAGTTAACATGATTTGATCAACAGAGAAGGACTATACAGTTTCTAGTACAAGATAGCGCTAGAGTCATCAAGTTTATTGTTGTCCAGGATCACCCCAGCTTGTGCAGCAAGATCAACCTGGTCGACCTTGCCGGGAGTGAGCGGCTGGCTCATGCTTCCGGAGACAGACTCAAGGTGCGTCCACACGACTTGGTCTTTTGGCACATAGAAAATTATGTTTAGCATAAGATGTCTACTGCCTAAAAAATTCTGGAAAACCAGCTTTAAATTCCTGGTTCCATGAAGTGTTTAGCAATTGTTTTGAAATTTTCAGGATATTGTCTAGTAAGTGTCTTTACAATTTTGAAATTTTGTTTCAAATTTTTTTTGTAAATCATACAGTAGAGTACTGTTAATCCGAACTAATTGTGACCACCTCGCTCACGACATTTACTTTTAATTTTTTCACAGTTGGCCTACAGAACAGTGGGTTTTTCTTTTGTTTTAACAGTTGAGGTTAAAGTTTTAGATTTTTTACTAGCTTATGTAAATTATGCAATAAATAATGTTTTTTATAGGAATGACCAGGATGAGTTTTCATAAACCCGGATCCCCCACCGTTCGGTCCACATTAGTCCGGGTTTGCCAGACTCTACTGTATAATTATTAAGGTTCAATCTATTTTATATGTCAATCAATAACAGTGGCCTACAAGTTTATTGATTGTCAATAGGTACTAAATATTTTTGAATAATAATTTATAATGTCTGGTTATGCTTGTGCTCTGACTAAATTATTATGCAAAAATGCATTGTGGCAGATCCCCTCATCGAATCTGTCAAATTTGAATGTTGATTCTGTTTCAATCGATTCTCGAATCCGAATTTTGTGGCTTCAAGAATCGACACATCACTAACACATGCACATAGAATCTAAAAATTAATGTTTTAATTTTGACTCAATATTATTGAATTGAAGGGGGGAAGCTCTATTACACCTCAAATATATGGTCCATCGACCCTCTGTCAGTTTTAATAAATATTGTAAAAGTTGGAGATGGTTCGATGGTCCATAGAACCATTAAGTTTAATATTTAGTTTATTTTGTGAAAAGGCTTGATGGACCATCAACCTTGTTTATAAATTATTTTATTAAATATAAATTTTAGCTGATGTACCATCAACTCCAAAACTATATATGTATTAAATATAATTTAATATTAAAGTAAAGGGTCGATTACACCTCAAATAGATGGTCCATCAACCCTCTCAAATTAAATATAATTAAAATAAGATAGAGGCTGATAGACCATCTATTTGAGGTGTAATCAAACCTATAGTTAATAAAATAGGATAGAGGCTCCAAAACTCCAAAACTATAAATGTATTAAATATAATTTAATATTGCAGTAAAGGGTCGATTACACCTCAAATAGATGGTCCATCGACCCTCTCAAATTAGATATAATTAAAAAAAGATGGATGCTCGATGGACCATCTATTTGTGGTGTAATCGAACCTATAATTAATAAAATAAGATAGAGGTTCGATGAACCATCTATTTGAGGTGTAATCGAACCTAACTGTTGTTGATACGTTATATTATATTTAAAGGGTTGATGGAACATCGAACCACAATACGAATATTTATTTTACTTTATATTTAAGTGTGATGGTCCATCGAGCCATTTATATTTTAAGTTAAATTATGATTTCACAAGAATTGATGGTTCATTAATTTTGTATGTTAAAAAACTAACTTTTACTCCAGAATCGATTGACCATATATTTTTTGAGGTGTAATCGACCTAGTCCCGAATTAAAGTTAAGCATTAAAATTGCTTTAAGTTCAAGCAATATAAAGCTGGTGTACCTTAAAAAAATTAATAAATCTTTGTGCCCTTTACTTCACTTCTAATGCAGATTTCTTTACTGATCATCATGGGACCTATGCCTCCTACCTTTTTCTGGACAACGCTGAATGAGAGAGTACATGAGAAGTAAGCTCGTACTAACAATGAAAGTACAAATTGAACTGCAAAAATGGTTTCTCTGTAATTTTCAAAATCATCAACAATAGTTACATGCTTTTAACATTGCTCATAAATTTAATTAATTATTCAAAATATTTTGTAGTAGGAGTCCCCCCATTATAGCCCACCAATCATAACGCAGCATTTATGTGTAATGTGAATGTGTGATGGCATTATCAGCAGTTTCATCATCAGTCAGACTTGCAGCCACAGAGAGCTGGTGTCGGTGTGTCTCCTGTCCACAGTCCGATGACGAGTGAGGTAGCTGTAAGGCCGACTATGGTGCCTTTCACCATTTAATCCCCACCCCTCCCCCTAAGCCCCGCCCAGCGACCAATCAGAGAGCAGCATTTCATCCCACCCCTCTCCCAGGCCACGCCCACCAACCAATGAGAGAGCAGCGATGGCGGCTAGGCCCCGCCCCCATTTAGTTAGAGAGCAGTGACGTCACCTTCTTGACAGCTGTTTTTGCTTGGTGAGGTTGACCCTCCGGAAGCCATTATTTAGCTGCAAGATAATGTGTTTCCTGGAAATTTATATCACATCTGTTTCTATTGTTTGGTGGCGTGACCACCACCGGAAGTTGTTAACTGGGTCCAAGTTAATTGGTATGACACTTGACTTCCCGGAAATTTATATCAGATAATTATAGGGTTATAAACTACCAAGCGTGCATCTGCACTGAACACCTGCACGATGACTCACCGACAAGTTTAACATGTTTATTGGGGTTTTCCGGCTCACCAATTTTTATATAAGGTGTGAACCTAAATAATCAGCCAGTTGAGTTCCAGCTGCATCAGGGGTAAGTGAAACTTCTTCGTATCTTAAAAAGTGCGTTTATTAGTTATTTACAAGGCTATTCTAAAATCTTCTAAGCTTTTTCATTAGTATTTCTATTTACATTTCTTCTTTTTCTTAGAGATTTCCAGTATCGTCTGAAACAGAAAACATTCTTATTTTAGACATATTTAGTATAGCAGTATTTGTAGTTTATTGAATAAAATAAGATATTATGGAAACTAATGTGAATAATAGTTTGAGCGAGCAGAACGTAGTAGGTAGGCCTAATGAACAGTCTGTTGTAAACAGTACCCTGGAGCCGGTCAGTATAATTAGTACTGATCAGATATATGTAAAGAAATTTAGATTATATGGGAATAAAACAGTTTTTAAATTTCACCTGAAATTAATGAGATAGATCGGTTGCATCAGGGGTTTGCTAAAGTAGTAAATTACATGAAAGAGCAAGCATTTGAAGATGACCAGCTAGGGTTTACATTACAAAGCCTAAACCTAAAAAGTAAAGAGCCTGGATATGTAGCCTTTCGGCCTGTGAAATTGATGAAAATATTTTGTGGACAAATTTTGGGGGGATTGTTCAAAGCAATTCAGAATCTATCAAATCAACTGATACGTTTCAAGTTGAGTGTACACAGATCAACCTCCCCGTAGGCAGTGGCAGGACACGACCGGGTTTGTTTAATACTTTTGAGGAAGAATGTAAGGGAAGACATGGAATTGTGGTAATTAAAAACGAGGATAATTTGTGTTTACCCAGAGCATTGGTAGTAGCCATGGCGTATGTGAAAAATGATCCAGAATATAAGGCTATTCGACAAGATAGAAAGAGGAGGCAGACAGTGAGAGCCCAAGAGCTTATTAGAAGGGCGAGAGTTGAAATACCTGAGGGTGGATTTGGTATTACACAACTTGAAAAATTTCAGCACCTACTAACAGATTTTAAAATTACAGTATATAATTATGATCGTAAAGGTAGGGATGTTTATTATGAGGGTTGTGTTGAAAATGCAAAGTTCAAAATTAACTTGCTTTTTATAGTGGCCACTACAATGTAATCACTAGTCTCACAGCTGCGTTTGCTTGTAAACACTTTTGTGAGGCGTGTCATATCCCCTATGAACATAAAGGTGAACATAGATGTTCAAATAGTTGTCCAGCGTGTTTGACTATTTCTCCGCCTTGTCTAGAGAGTAATGGAGGAGTAGTGTGTCGCGAATGAAATTTAAATCTTAGAAACCAACAGTGTTTTGCTGCGCACAAGGTTACCTTGTGTAAAACTGTAAAAAATGCCTCGACTGTGGTAAGGTAGTGTGGATTAAAAGGAGAAACACGCCACATAAATGTGGGGAAGTATATTGTAAGCTGTGCGATTCTTTTCAGGAACCCAACCATAAATGCTTTATGATACGAGATGAAAGGAAGTTTAAAAACAAAGATTACCTTTTCATCCTCTTTGATTTTGAAACCCGTCAAGATGAGTCACTTTCACCGGACTCTGAAGCCAAGGTTCATAAAGTTCATTTGTGTGTATCACAACAGTTTTGCTACCTGTGTATAGGCTCGGGGTTTTGCATGGCATGTAGGAATAGAACCAAAGTGTTTAAGGAAAGTCCTATTGAACAGTTTATGAGTTACGTTTCAGAAATCCGGAAACAGTTTAAGGATGTTTGTGTGATTGCCCATAATGGTCAAGGTTTTGATTTTCAATTCTTATTAAAGTATATTTTGGAGAAGACAAAATTCAAGGCCTGCTCTGATTATGAGAGGCTTGAAAATAATTCTTATGGAAATGGATAACGTCAGGTTTGTAGATTCGCTCAGCTATTTCCCAATGGCCTCGCTGCACTCTTCAAAGCGTTTGACCTGCCTCCAAAGAGAAAGAAAGGCTATTTCCGCATCTTTTTAATACATTAGCAAATCAAAATTATGTAGGCCCTATGCCTGCCAAGCACTATTACTGCCCAGAGGCAATGTTTGAGAAAAGCTACAAGGATTTTGAGAAATGGTATGAAGAAAGAGTTGCTGAAAATTATGTATTTGATTTCCAAAAGGAAATTCTAGAGTATTGTCTATCTGATGTTGAGATTTTAGCACAGGCTTGCCTTAAGTTTAGATCAATATTTCTCCAAGAGTGCAATGTAGATCCATTTTTAGAATCTGTAACCATTGCTAGTGCTTGCAATCTAGCTTTTCGTCAAAACTTTCTCAAACCTAAGACGATTGGTCTTATCCCAAAAAAATGGTTACTGTTTCACAGACTATCAGTCTGCTATTGCTTTAAAATGGCTGGGAGGAAGAAAAACGTGGGGTTAGAATAGCACATCCCGGTCGTGGCCAAGAAGTAAAAGTTAAAGGCATGAAAGTGGATGGATTTGATGGTAAAACTGTGTATGAGTTCCATGGATGTTATTGGCATGGTTGCCCGAAATGTTTCCCTTATAGTCGAGAGGCTCCTCTGAAGGAGGACCCATCCGATAGCCTTCACCTAAGGTATGAAAGAACAAAGGCTAAGATAGCAAAGTTACACGGATATGAGGTTGTAGAAATGTGGGAATGTGAATTTAGGAAAATTAAAAAAGACCAAAAGCTCAAACATTTAGACAGTCTGCCGATTTTAAACAGTCTACCCCTTGACCCAAGGCAAGCTTTTTTTGGAGGTAGGACAGGCAATGCTAAAACCTATCACAAATGTGAGGAGGATGAAACTATCCAGTATGTGGATGTGTGTTCACTCTATCCTTATGTGTGTAAGTATGGAAAATATCCCGTACGTCATCCGACAATTCACGTAGGGGATAGGGAGTGCAGAGCACGCGGCCTTGGTGTTGAGGGCCTGCTAAAATGTAAAATTTTGCCACCTAGGGACCTTTATCACCCTGTACTCCCGGCTAAAATGAATGAAAAGCTTATGTTTGTCTTATGCAGAACATGTGGAGAAACCTTAAACCAGGAGGAGTATGATCATGAATGTGAACAGAGAGCTCTTGTGGAAACGTGGACGATGGATGAGATCCTTAAAGCTGTACAAGTAGGTTATATCATATTAGATATGTACGAAATGTGGCAGTATGAGGTAGCCACTTACGAAAAAGGAGGATTGTTTACAGATTTTATTGATAAATTCCTTAAAATGAAACAAGAAGCTTCAGGGTATCCTAGCTGGTGTGTGACTGAGGAAGACAAAGATAAATATAATATAGCGGATTATTATGAGCATGAGGGTGTCAGACTGGAGAAGGAAAAGATAGTGAAAAATGGAGGACTTAGATCACTAGCAAAATTGATGATAAATTTTTTTTGCCCCCACCACCACCACGTGACCTCACATGTGGTATACAACTTTTCAAAGCAACTTGAGTTTTTCAATCTCATAACTTTGGTTTAAGTTATACACTATTTTATGTAATATTTATAAATATATTGTGTTCGGTACTTAACATATAGTTCTAAGTTGTATAAGGGCATTTTTAATATGATTTTATTGTGTGTTCAATTTATTTTTCAAATACAAGGGTTCTATATAATATCGTCCTATGTTAGTTGGTAAGGCCCGATTTAGGAAGTTTTCCTCCAAAAATATGTAGACAAGCCAGACAGAGCGAGAGAGACGGTAAATGTCGTTGCTAGGCGACGAGTCATACGATATGACGTAGTTGATCACCCGAGGTAGATTCGAACTCTGATTCGCCAAACTTGGACTCTTCCAGTGGCGCTTTTCCGGCCAGAAGACCGCTGAACGGTCAGTCCTAGAAAAACTCTCGGTTGTTGTGCGTGTCGCTCTAAAGTCTGTTTTCTCCGCCATTGTGTTTTATTTCATACTCTATTTCATTTCTCGCCCTAGTCGGCCCTCAAAGTTTTGAATTGTTTAATTTTGCTCGTGTGTGTCGCGTTTACCGCCTTCGCCGCGCAATCTGACTGGTGTCGTTCGCGTGTGTGACTGTGAGACTGTGATAGGCCTCCACTGGTTGGATTCCCATCCCACCCACAACAGATGACGAGATCGCCCCCTGGTCCCTCAACAGTAACCCCAGGCCTGGGTAAGCCCCCTCTTCCCATGGACGGCGGAGCCAAGCAGCCATCTCTCTGACTGTCCCTCATTTATATTGAACTGGAAATCCAATGGTGAGTGAACTATTTTTCTTATTGTGTTTGTTATTTATCCATGATCTACAAAGCTTCAAAGTCCCCACTTAAATTGGTCCTTCGATAAATTATTTTAATATTCTTTCAATCATTAATTGTTGCAAAACCGCCATAGGAAACATTGGTCCTTTGAGCCGGATTCATTGAAACCGTCCTTTGGAAAATACAGACTATTTAATTGTTTGGATAAATACAGACTTTTGTGTGAACTGCTCGCGTGGCTAAATAAAAAATTTCAGTAACCGCCATTTTGCCATTTTACAATCGGCTTCGTGTTTTGCTAGATCAAGATCGCAGCGAATCTCGAAGCCTGCCGACGAAAGCCGAACGTGGCCGATTCCCCCCTCTCGCGACACCGACTCTGGATCAGCTGATCCCCTCCCCCCTCACGCTCTCTCGCTCTATCAATGTCCGGCGTCAACAATAGCTCATGTCAAAATAGACTACAGTGTGACTCAAAATACTCGCTCTGTTGTATTTTAAATCAATATTTAAAATACAACAGAGTGTAACAGAGTTTAATAATCAATAATTAAAATACAATTGTTGTGTTATTTAATAACACAACAATTTGTGTTGTTAAATGTATGAATACTGCTTTTCATTGCACAGTGTAATTTAGCGATACTGCTTAGACATTAATTTATGTCGATAAAATAACTGCTCAGTTGTTTTGAAATGATTGTTTACATTTAATTTTGATCATTAATAGTAGATGGCCATATCGTGTTTAGTTGTAAAAAATTACTTATAATTTTTCACTCTGCCGATAAATACTGCAATTTATCAAATGTTATTTCAATAAAGGAAATATTATTATACTCTCATCCGGTTATTGCAATAATAAACCAACCATTGCAATTGTGTAGTGTTGTTGACATTTTTCACTGTTAATGTTTTAATCAATCGGCCTATGATTGAATTATTCTCAAGAATAGTAAATAATATCTCACTCTTGGTATCCAACTGGTTACTGCAAATCATTGTTGTATTTTGTGACTCAAATAAACTTAGTAGGCCTAGTTGATTGTAAACTAAGTCTCAGTCGATAGCTAATTAGTGGTTATATAATTAGCTTTGTTGTTCTCTTTCTCTCTCAATATAAAGCAGCATCAAACTTGGCTTGTACAAAGTATTTTAGGCTAGTCATAACTCTGATAGTTTTTTATAAATTTGGTCTCTCATTTTACACACCATTCCTTGTGGTTTCTCATAAAGCATTGTTTTGTATTGTATAACTAACTGTAAATAGTTTCTTTGAGCGATTTCTGTTAAAGGTTATTTGTGATAAGCTCACCTAGGTAAATATTTTATTGTTTTTTGGTTATTTATTGTATTGCACAATTTCTACTCCACTAATTCAACATGGCACCGAAAGTTAGTGACTTTAAAGCTGCGATCTACACGCGGTCCACAGCATTAGTCAAAACCCGTTTCACAAAAAAGTTTATTTTGTCAAATTAATATCCAGGGTATTTGGTTATTTAATGATTTCATGTCTTAATGTTTAATCATGGTAATTATTGGTGGTTTTCAATGTCAATTTTGACAGTATTATCTTTTGGAGCGCTCCACTCTTAGATTAGATAACAATCTGAGACTGAATATTAGACTGATTACTGATCAAAATAGATCTCTTTGTTACCTATTTTAAGAATTTGCTTTGATCTCTGGGAGTTAGATTAAAAGATTGTTTCTTGAATTTATTGTTGATAACTGCAAATAAGAATTGAGATTAAGTGCAATTATTTGATTTTGTTGAAATATATCAAAGTCTGGCTTTCCCTCCAAGTCAATGTTTAAGTATTTTATTAGGGAATAAACCATTATTTTGCCAGAACTCTAGTTTTTCCTTGCTTTGACCTTGATTCACCACAGATAATTTTTGTCAACCAAACTGTTTGAATTAAAAAAGGTTTTCAATTCTTTTTCAAACACATTAAACTTAGATTATTAAGTCTGATTCACAATTGAGGTACAAAAGGGCAACCCCTACAGGTGTTTGGTATTTAATGATGTTTTAAAAATGTGTTTATGGTAACTTTATGTATTGCTGGGTATTTGTTATGTGGCAAACCACAGGCTACAAAGGGCTTCCCTTAGGTTTTGGTATTTTGGTTTTTTTATGGTATTTTGCACCACCAAGGCTCACTTCCCATCCGGCAGGAAGAATTCCTTGTTTGTCTCTGCTGAACTTCATGGTAAACAAGGTGGCGCCCAGTAATAACTGGACTACATATCTACAACTGGGAAGCCTAGAGCTAATGGAAATGGTGCAATGTACTGTCCAGGCCTGCCCTACTGTTGAACCCCCCTTCTCCCTGAGCTAGCGGATAACTTGAGGGTCAGGCGTTGCACCACAAGTAAGTAAAAGAATCATTGGTAGATATTCGAGGCAGATTTGACAGTTTATATTTCTTGGTAGTTCTTCATCATCTGAATCGTCTTCAGAATCATGACCTAAAACGCTGTTTTTACCCTTTCTCCTGCGGTGATTAGATTTGCCTCCAGGGATTCCCGGAGGTCTTCCCAAAGGGCTGGGGCAATGTGGACCATTTTGGAGACGGTGGTATCATCCAGGAAATGGTTGGCCAGCCAAAGGCATCCCTCAGCTCAACCCTAGCGATTTGAATGGCCAAAAGTAGATCTGGGAGCTCATATTGTCGACTGCTTGTAAATCTCTGTTTTGACAAATATATATATATATATATATATATATCGTATGGCTCATTCAGCCAGCCACCATGGTTTAAGAATAATAAAATAAATTCTGCGGTGCAGAGCACCTGAGTCAGTATAAGTAAAAAAACTAAACACTAAAATAAAAAATAAAAATTAGATCTCTCTTTATAGAGCTAAATCCAGGGCGCTAAGCCATTGCAGCCCAGCTTCACTTGAGCTATGCAGACCGGCCAATCGTTCGGGGAAGGCACTCAGTGGGCACTCTTCGACTATGTGTTCCATAGTTTGATACTCTGCTCCGCAGTCGCATGACTGGTCTTGTGTCATTCCTCATTTGTGCTTCCAATAATTACATCTTCCCACTCCAGTGCGGAAACGATTGAGTATAGTCCACTGCTTCCGAGGAAGATTCATACCACCTACCGCTACGGTCGGGTCATTTATCAAGAAGTGGTTCCGACCTTGAAAAGTGTCCCAGGAGGAAGTCCAGTTTGTATGGATGGTGAAGTTCGAGTCCATCAACTGGGAGGCTGTTCGTAGAGGTGGTTTTCGGGACCTCAATCGGCCCGCATTCTGGGGTAGGTAATCATGGATGGGCAGCTGTGGAGTAGATAAGATCTTTGTGTATTCCCTAATGAGTGCATCCCTTCGTCTTATTTCAGGAGGAGCGATATTACACAGCACCGGGAGCCAGGGTACAGGAGTTGCCATGAGTGTACCACTAATGGCTCTCATGGTCCTGTTTAGCTGGACGTCGATCTCTCTAACGTGCACACTATTTAACCACACGGGAGCACAGTACTCAGCAGTTGAATATACCAATGATAGAGCAGTTGTTCGCAGAACTTGTGCGTTAGCTCCCCATGTGGAGCCAGCAAGGTGATGGACAATGTTAGTCCTGGTTCTCACCTTAGCTGCCGTTTTTTGTAAGTGGCATTTAAACGTGAGAGACCGATCTAAAGTGACTCCCAGATACTGTGGGTGGTCATTATGTTTCAACTCAACACCGTTAAATACGATTTTAAGCTTTTGGTTGGCCAGTCTATTATTCAAGTGGAAGCAAGCAACCTCAGTTTTTGTTGGGTTTGGATTTAGCTTCCAGGCTTCAAAATATTCACCGAGGGTCGTGAGGTCATTTGTTAGTGTTTCCTCAGCTTGTCCAAAAAGCTGGTGTTGATATGCCAATGCAATATCATCTGCATATATAAACTTTAAGGACCGAGTTACAGGAATGTCGGCAGTATACACATTAAAGAGCAGTGGGGCGAGCACTGACCCTTGTGGCAGGCCATCCTTTAGTTGCCTAAACGTACTTTCTCTGCGTCCCAGATATACTTTTATCATCCTATTGGAGAGCATTGAGTTGAGGAGACGCAACAAGAAAGGGCAAGGAATAAGGTCGTAAAATTTAACTAGGAGGCCTTTTCTCCAGACAGTGTCATATGCTGCAGTCAGATCTAAAAAAGCCACAGAGGTTTTCAGTCTTCGCTCAAACCCATCCTCAATGAAAGAAGTCAGAGCTAAAACCTGGTCACAACAGTTGCGACCAGGCCTAAATCCAGCTTGTTCGACAGGGATGCTGGCATTGAGAATAGGGAGGATTCTGTTATAAATCAACCTCTCTAGCAGCTTATAACAAACACTTAAAAGAGCTATAGGCCGATAACTTTCAGACAGTTTTGGATCCTTTCCGGGCTTCAGGATAGCTATGATCTTGGATTTTCTAAATATCCCAGGCATGTCGCCGGTTTTCAGAGTGGTGTTAAAAACTTCCAGAAGCCACTGTCTAGCCTTGTTACCCGAGTGTTTTATAAACTCCGGGAAAATGTCATCCAAACCTGCTGCTTTGCCAATTGGCATCGCATCAATCGCCACTTCCAGCTCGTCGTAAGTGAAGGGTCTAGAGACTTCCAAGGGTGCTTGCCGACTCTCCTTTATCTCATTAAGCTTGAAATTAATTTTTCTGTCTGCAGACGTACGCACATGTTTTGAAAGTACGGAGAGGCGTTTTGCAATTTCACGAGGGCTAGGCTGTGAGGCATCGTCTTTTTCACTTGATTTACCAGTGAAGAGTTTCCTGAGCAGAGACCAAGCTTTCCGACTACTTTTGGTGAAGTTCAGGTTCTCAACAGTTTTCACCCACTTCTCTCTCCTGGAGTTGTCAAGAGAGTTAAGGAGTTGGTCAGCTACATCTCTGTCAGCAGTGTCTGTAAACTCACTGTAAAGATCTTCGCACTCTCTGCTCCATCCTGGTATGTATTCTTTTCTAAAACCTCTTGGGATTGTCGCCTTAGCGGAAGACAGGACAAGGCGAGTGAACCGATCATAGTTTTTTATTTAGAGGGGATGAACCTGATGCCGCTATCAAGCCTTGATGAGAAGGCCTCCCACTCAGCTTTATTAAAGTTCCATCTAGGCCGAGGAAAAGATCTTACGAGAGGAATTTGCATTCCTACTGATATTATTACAGGCCTGTGCTGAGAGTGGGGGAATGCACCAAGGACCATCCTGGAAGTAGGCACGGGTGTTGCTGATGGTTCACGGGAGCAAAAGCACAAGTCTGGAGAGTACCCACGACGCCATCGGGCTGAATGGAAGGTGTGTGGGTCCTTGGCATTATATACCAGGAAAAGGTTGTTATTTTCAGCCCAGCTTGAAAGACGAGTGCCGTTGTCATCATCGGACGAGTATCCCCACTGGGTATGATGACTGTTGAAGTCACCTACATATACCACAGGATGTTCAAAAGTTGGGAGAACTGTGTCTGACCACTGGGTGTTTGGTGGTTTGTATACATTTACAATAGTAGTCGCAGACACCTTAACAGCAACAACAAATGTGTTGTTATCACAACTTTTGTGGGAGACTGATACATCGTCTATGTCCTGTCTAACGTACGTCGCCACTCCGTAGACCCGGTGACCTATTTCTTCCACAAGCTTATATCCTGGGATGTTGCCCCTCGCACTGTTTTCTAAGTCTTCTGCATGTGTTTCTTGCAGTGCGAAGACATCGACCTCATTTTCCAGCAGCACCTTGCTGAGGCAGTCACTTTTAGATTTGCTCAGACCCTCTACGTTAAAATGACAAACATTTAAAACACAGCCTAAATTTCTAAATTGGCCCTGGAAAGGGCCGTTTGGATTTTGTCTGGCAGCTGGCATAGCTGAGAGATCACTGTGTGTGACAGTTCAGCTGCCAAAGTTGTTGTTCGTTTAGCACCACCCGGGGAGTACGTGCAACTTTAATGGAATGCTGCGGACGCGAACAACATCACCCCCCGTTGTTTTGACAAAAATAACGTATTAAAGAAATGTCAACATGGCAAGATATAATATAAGCTAATAAATAAGAATAATACCGTACCTGTAAAAAGATTTGAAGTCGGTATTCCCGGATATGTTGGCGATCAGCTTCAATTTGGCATCTGATGCAACGTGCTGTTGATGTATATATATATATTTTTTTTTTTTTTTGAGGGAGAGGCGGAAAAATGCATTACGCACACAGGTGGCCAGCCTGTAGTGTGGGGCTCCCCTAAAAACGGATTTACCCACTAAAAAACCTCCTCTACTCTTTAGGAATCTAAACCTGGAATTGTTTGTCACATTACGTCAGGCTAGGCCTAAATTTGGCTTACGCCCGTGGGGCTCGCTCCTTATCACCGCTCGATCAACGGATCTGGACCACTTCGCGGTCCAGATCGGTTTTCTTTTCCAGGAGGATGCCCCGGACGAACTGTGACAAACAATCCCAGTTGCCCTCATCCTCCAAAATCTTTTGGCAGACCGAGTCCACCGAAAATGCACCAAAGATTTGTGTGGCCTCCAGGCGGGGCCCTTCCCAACGGGGACAGCGGAAGAAAGTGTGTTCCGCATCGTCGGGAACACCCGGGCAATAAATGCAGTCCGGTGAACCGGTCTTTCCCATCCGGTTCAGGTACGACCGAAAGTAGCCGTGACCTGTCAAAAATTGGGTCAGGTAGTAGTCCACCTCCCCATGCCGCCGTTCCACCCCAAGGATAATAGAATATGGGGAGGTTGTCTCATTCACAAATTCAACACATTTGTGCTACGTCATCGGCCGACCCATCAGCTGGCTGTTTTAAATCAGATGTAAACTTTCTTTGTTTACATTTCCTTTGTTTGTGTTTCCCTTGTTTTCTGTTAGTATTGTGGTTAGGTTATAACGATAAAGAAAGTAATACAGATTAAATTTATTAAAATTAATATCAAAACTTTGTTTTGTGAAATGTGTAGGCTGTTTTAATTATTACAAATCCTAAAAGAAGAACAGGTCTTAAATTGTTATTATTAAGATTATTGAATTTAATTTTATATTTTATTCGGTTTTGGCGTCCCGATAGTCCACTGTAATGAAGGCCATTAAACACGATAACGTGCTACTGCGGCCGCTTTTTTCATTATCGCAGTATCACAGTTTTGGACAGAAGATATTATACAATTTTTGGTCCGAGCTTTAGGCCATTTTTCGGTACTGGCCTTAATTTTTGGTGATGCTTAATCGGTACTGTAGCGATCGCCTTACTGCGGTCCGATCTTTCTTTGAACCCATGTTTCACGGTCTGATCGAGTATAAGGCAGATTAGTGTAAGCTCCGCCAAACTTACATCAAACTCGACTAGTCTACATTGAGTCGTCTTTGTGGAGTTTTACTACAATAAATTAAAGCGCTACGATTGTAAGTGGTGCAAAGGGCTAAAAAATAAATGTACAGGGAGGGCCAAAAATCAATCACGCCACTGCCGGCATAGTGTATTTTATTTCATGCATATTTTATTTCAATTCTGGTAAACTATCTTCACACAAATGACACAATGTATAATAACCAAGAAATCCATACCCAGTATCCCCATAACAACCTGATTTTTGCAACAAACATAAATGTTATGAAATTTTTTATTAAAATACCTATAAAATTCATTTATACAAACAAATATTGTTCAAAAATTGCCTGAGTTAACTGTAAGTGCACCGAACTCCTAGATTTTTTGGATGATACTTTTTATCTAGGCCTACTGCAATGAGTTGTAATAAACTAAGGAAATGATTATTGTTGGATAAAATAATCTAGCTTTTAAACCTTAAAATGTAACATTTATATTAGGATTTAATGATGAGTAGTTTTTCCCTGCAAATATTTTGGCGACCTCGCACCTCCAGATTGGCCCCGTCCAGATACTAATCAAAGACCTAAATTCACCCATGTAAACTCGTGTAAGTTTGAAGAATCTGAAAGAAAATGTACGGTAATCAAAGTAAACAATCTTGAAAATATGATTTAAAACCTTTTTAAAATCATAATTTAAAGATATAATAAAATGCGATGCATAAAATATGGCATTATTATTAAATCTGTGGTCCCCGACAGAATCGAGCGTCTATAGCAATTAGTTTCTGATGATTAGTTCCGTTTTTTCTCACTAGTATCGCTAGGGTGGACAGGGTCGGCCGGTGACGTAACGATTCCAGCTGTTACTGTCTACATAGGCCTTATGGGAATGAGACAACCTCTTCTGTTTCTTATTTAATAGCCTTGGTTCCACCCATGGTTGGACCTGCTTGATAATTCAAATTCAAATTCAAATTTCTTTATTTGGATGCTTTTAAACAGCAAAAAGCCAATTACATAAAAGCATCAGTACAAATACAGTAATTTACATGCATGAATAAGAGTTAAATAAAACAGTCCATTCAAGCAATGCAACAGTCACTATACCTAGATAACAATATAACAAAATATAAATAATAATTAAATGCACAAAGTTATACATTCAAAGAGGATAGTGAACATGCAAATAAATAGAATGAATAATATAAAATTAAATATAATAATAATGTAATGCAAATTTAGACCACGTAAACAAACTAATGAATTAAGTTAATTCAATAACAGTAAACTAATGTTCAGGCTCATGCAATATTACGAGGACTTTATTTTTAAACATATTAAGCGTATCACAGAATAAATCTAAATCGGAGTTTGCAGCAAGACAGTTAAACAGTCTACACATATTGTTTATTGGAGAAAAATATCCCAGATTGGTTCTAGAAAATGTTGGAGAGAACAGGCAAGAGCTCCGCGAGCCAGGTCGAGGAACAGAAAAATTGAGCCGAGACAATAGACCTCCATCATCGACCACTCCCCCAACCAATTTATGTAAAAATAACATATTATTAAGCTTGCTTCTACTGGCCAGACTAGGGACTTCAAATATATTCAATAGTTCAGAATATGAAATTAAGTCGGTGTAAAAATTAAAAGTCTTAAAATAAAGAAATCTTAAGAACTTTTTTTGAATATTTTCAATCATATCTACTAGATAGTTTGCTTGAGGATACCAAATGATCGCCCCAAATTCTACTTTAGATCTTACAAAAGAGAAGAAAAGTAACTTGAGAGAATCAGGATTTTGCAAATAAATACTTGATCTTTTAATAAAGCCGACCATTGAAAAAGAAGATTTACAAACAGATAAAACATGATCATTAAATTTAAAATGAGAATCAAATACAATCCCAAGATCTTTTATGCTGGTCATTCTATTGAGAGTAACATTTTCCATGTTGTAATTAAAAATTATTTGAGATTGAGGTGTTTTTCTGGTGTATGAAACTACTGCACACTTACTTACATTGAACTTTAAATTATTTTTACTCCAGTTTATTAATGAATCTATGTCCTGTTGAAGTTCATAACAATCATTTATGTTGTCAACAACTTTAAAGAGTTTTAAATCATCAGCATATAGAAGCAAGTTAGAAAAAGTAACACAACTCTGAATATCATTAATAAAAATTATGAAGAGCAATGGGCCCAGATTTGACCCCTGTGGCACCCCAGAACCCACAGAGAATTCATTTGAGAAAAATCCTTCATATGACACGTACTGTTTCCTTTGATTTAAATATGAACAAAAGAACTTGATGAGTCCATCACTTATGCCTGATAATGCATAGATAATGCAACTTTGATAACAGATCCAAGTGACTAACTTTGTCAAAGGCTTTTTCGAAATCTGTGTACACTACATCTACTTGTTGATTGTTATCTATTTTAGCTGAACAATATTGAGTGAAATTTAACAAATTTGTGTTGATGGATCTATTTGGGAAAAAACCATGCTGAGCGTTACTAATGTATTTTTTAACATGATGAAAAAGTTTATTGTAAATAATTGATTCAAAAACCTTAGCAGCAGGAGATAAAATAGCAATGGGGCGATGATTTTTTATGTCATTACTATTACCTTTTTTGGGGACAGGAACAACTCTGGTTAGCTTCCAGACATCAGGAAAACAGTTGTTTTTTAAGGATAAATTGTATAAATAATGTAAAGGTTTAACTAACACCTCTGAACAAGCTTTAAAAATGTAAGGGGGTATTTTATCTGGACCTATTGTTTTTTTGGCTTTGAGTTTATTTAAACCCGATAAAACTTCTACTTCAGTTATCTCATCAAAAGTTAAGAAATCTACATTTTTCATAACTGGCGAGGCAAGTGCCCGACGACAGAGCTCATGTGCGCTAATATTTGAATATTGATATACTGATTTGAAATATGTTGCTAGTGCCTCTGCTATCTTCCCCTCCCCCTCTATCTCCTGATCGTCAATAATCATTGTCGCATGTCTCTCGCCTGTTCCCCTCAATCTCTTAAGCCAAGTCCAAAATGTTTTGGGGTTTCTGCTGATTTCTAACTCAGCTGACCTAACATAAAGTTTATAATCTACCTTGATCAAATTTTTAACTTGAGATCTTAATTCCTTAAATTTGTTATACAATTCAGGTGTTTTATATTTTTTGTATCTTTTTCTTGCAGTTTCTTTCTTACTAATAACTTTTTTCAGATTATCCGAGTACCAGCAAGGATATTTTGAAATGTAACTACTAAATTTAGGAACATGCAAATCTAATATGCTATACAACTTGTCATAAAATAAATTAACAGAAACGTCTAGACTATTACTTAAATATAAATCATTCCAATTAGCATTCCTTAAATCACAATAAACAGAATAAAAATCAGCTTTACTAAAATTATAAATAGGATTTCTACTGTCAACATTATTTCCATTAAAATTTGATGATTTTTCATTAAAAAATAATTCAATGTTTAAGGCAGGGTGATATCTATCAATATTAATCAGCGGACATGCATCTTCAGTTACAGACAAATCATCAATATCAGATAGAACTAAATCTAAAGTTCGTCCTAGAAAATTTACAACATTGTTCTTTAATTTTAAATTGTACAACCTGTTAAATAGTAACAATTGTTTACAAATATTGTTACCCTTTGACAAATCATATTGTGTGCCAGTGATAGGAAGATTAAAATCTCCCACTATAATTATATTTTCTTTTTTTAATTGATAACAGTCCAGCCTATCTAAAAAAGATTTATAATCATTAAAATGAGAGTTTGGAGAAAAATATACTATTGCAACTATCACTGAGCACTTACTATTTAATTGAACCTTTAACCATATATTTTCTGAATCAGTTTCTAAATTAGCCAATCTTTTGGCTTTGATTCCAGATTTTAAACCAAATAAAACTCCTCCTCCCCTCTCATGACCAGTTACTGCAACATCCCTATCCCTCCTATACACTACATAGTTTTCATTGAACAACTCTGAATTACAAATTGATGAGTTAAGCCAAGTTTCGCTCAAAGCCACTAAATCATAACTGCTCTCAAGCAGACCTAACCTAAAATCATTTGTTTTTGTTCTTAAACCACGGCAGTTTTGATAATAAATACTAAAACTAAACATTATAATTTATAATAAATAGTAGGCTATACAATAAATAAGAAACCATGCAAAATGAACAACCATTCAATACCAGACATTAGGCCTATATGAATTTAAAATAAATACCGGAATTATCCTATGCAGCCTAAATAATATCCTGGATTCATTCAGAATATGCAAAAATACTTCATGCTTCATACAAGACATTACCGTGCTAAAAAGGATTGCATGCATTACTGTGATCATAAACTCAAACATTCTGATTCTTAAATAGGCCTACAAAAACTTTAAATACAACCAAGCAGTTACGATAAACATTCAATAATATTGCTAGCAGGTGGAATAAAACATTTTTACAATGAAATACAAAGTTCATGCAGGCCTAAAAACAAAACAGAAGTTAAATAAATTCCCATGTAAGTTAGGCCTAGGTAACAATAAATAATCTTAAATAATAAATAAAGCTTGATATAAATAAGGCCTACCAGTACCGGTACTTGTTTGAACTCATTTAAGTTTGTCGAGGTCAGATTTTGTGTTGACTTGAATTGCTCGTGCACCTTCAATCTTTCGAACAAACACCTTCCCAGAACTGGTGATCCAAGCGTACTTGAAGTTTTTCTCCTCCTTGAAATGTCTTACTTCATTCCATAATGCCCGAGTGAACTTGGTCAATGATAGATTTATATAAACTTTACTATCACTATTAAAACCGAGTTCAGAAGCGGAGAAACCAACTTTGACACGGGATCTGGCTCGAAAATCTTCCATATCAATACGTCTGCAGAACTTGATTATAATTCCACGTGGAGCTATAGAGGATTATTAGCATTGCTAGCCAAACGATGTACAGCGTCTATCATGCTTTCTTTCAGCTCAAAATTCACAGCCTTAGCTACCAACTTAACGACAGCAATAATGTTCTCATTCTTCGACTCCGGAACACCTTGGATCTCTAAACAATTGCTCCTTGTGTATTGGTTGGTAGCATCAAGTGTTTGTTTTAGGTCCATCACTTGCTTCTTAAAACTTAACAGTTCACTGGATAGTGATTGGAGACTAATTTCATGTTTTTCAATATTATCAAAATTGGTCTTGATAGATTTAGCATTGTCTTCTATTTTGTTAAAACACATGTCAATTGTACTGCTGATATCACTTTTAAACGACCTGATGTCCTCCTTAATTTCTAATACGTCTTCACTAAATTGTTTATTTTGTGATTTAATTTCACTAACCTCTTTCAGTAATAAATCAAGTTTATTTTCAATTGACATTGTCAAATTGTCGTCCGTTGCACTGCTTGAGCTATTGCTACGAGTGACCACCATATGAAACACTGGTCAGCTCTACAGACAAACTCCAACAAGTTTTAGGTTACTGTTTGAACGACTTAAAAAAACACTTCAGTATAGGGTTATTAACCAATAAAAGTGCATGCAAATAAATAAATGAGATTAAAAATACTTGTCCAACTAATCATGCAAAATATCACAGACTGAATCACTCAATAACCCTTTTAAAATCACAATATTAACGGAGCCGATCTGACATACGTCTACTCCATATGCATGTTATTCTTCTTCGAAATAATGGACCTGCTTCCACCGGCGTGGCCCTTCCCGAGATGCGGAAACTCGACGATTTGCCTGATCATGCAGGTCAAACACGACGTATTGGTGGTCGCTACCCGTGTAGTCCTCCACAACCCTCCAGCCAGAGATCCTCGGAAGTTATTAGAGGGTGCCACCTTGTTTACCATGAAGTTCAGCAGAGACAAACAAGGAATTCTTCCTGCCGGATGGGAAGTGAGCCTTGGTGGTGCAAAATACCATAAAAAAAACAAAATACCAAAACCTAAGGGAAGCCCTTTGTAGCCTGTGGTTTGCCACATAACAAATACCCAGCAATACATAAAGTTACCATAAACACATTTTTAAAACATCATTAAATACCAAAAACCTGTTGGGGTTGCCCTTTTGTACCTCAATTGTGAATCAGACTTAATAATATAAGTTTAATGTGTTTGAAAAAGAATTGAAAACCTTTTTTAATTCAAACAGTTTGGTTGACAAAAATTATCTGTGGTGAATCAAGGTCAAAGCAAGGAAAAACTAGAGTTCTGGCAAAATAATGATTTATTCCCTAATAAAATACTTAAACATTGACTTGGAGGGAAAGCCAGACTTTGATATATTTCAACAAAATCAAATAATTGCACTTAATCTAAATTCTTATTTGCAGTTATCAACAATAAATTCAAGAAACAATCTTTTAATCTAACTCCCAGAGATCAAAGCAAATTCTTAAAATAGGTAACAAAGAGATCTATTTTGATCAGTAATCAGTCTAATATCCAGTCTCAGATTGTTATCTAATCTAAGAGTGGAGCGCTCCAAAAGATAATACTGTCAAAATTGACATTGAAAACCACAACAATAATTACCATGATTAAACATTAAGACATGAAATCATTAAATAACCAAATACCCTGGACATTAATTTGACAAAATATACTTAAAACTAATACAAGGCTTACAACTAAATAGTGTGTCTTTCATCCGATGAATCACTGCCAAAGTACAATAGATTTGCACAGGTGACACGGTCCACTACTCCAGATGCTAATGTCAATGTCCAGTTGATGTCCACGAGATGAGAGAAAAGTGATGATAATAATAGTGTCACTCACCAAAGTAGTTCAGATTCAATTGTACCGTATCGGAAGTCCGCGGTTCGAACCGTCGGGAATGCGCAATAGACCACGCGGGGAATTCCAATTCCGCGATCAAGGCAGGAAGCTGGGATGCCGGTCCAGGCAGCCAGAGTGATCCGCACCAGCGAATCGAAAGGAAGGCAGACACACCACGCACCAGCAGCTCTCTCAAGATTTGTGTAGTCCTAACAGGAAAAACCCTAAACAAGGACCTCTTAAATAGTCTATGTCCTAAATGTCCTTTTAGCTTTTTTTTTACACATAATATTTAATCCATTAAACAACAACAAATCCATTAAACAACAACAAAGTCTCGTTTAAATTACTTAATTTCCAGAAAAGATAGATTAAATTACATTCTATAATTACATTATATAATTCATTTATCGTTAAATATTTAATCAAAATTGTTGACATTATTTAAACAACATCTAACCCATTAAAACATGTTTTTTTTTTTTTTTTTTTTTTTTTTACATTACTTCAATTTAACACAAGATGACACTGAATATTTTATAAACACTGACATACACTTTAATGATTCTGGACTGAACAAAATTTTACTGCCTTTAATTTCTCATGGTCATGAAGCAGTTAGCTGAGATTATGCAAATAATCAAAACAGAATATTATACTGAGATGAGTTTCTATTAACATAACATATATACAACTAAACATTTATTAAAATACTATCAATTAACATTTAAATTCTACACAATCAGAAAAGCTGTCATTAAATCATTAAACTACATTTTTATTCCAAGTTTAATTATGCCTCTTTTAATCATAGCAAAATTGTTAGTGACTATTGTTGTCTGAATTTTATTAATTAATGGCACAGTAATCACATTTGATGAGTCTCTTCTCACAAGTTAAGACAAAAGAATATTTAAATAAATCATTGAGCTCAGGATTATAATTAATCAATTATTTGTTCAACTCTGAATGAAATATATCACTTAGAAATGGTTCTCAGTTTCAACATTGACGAAAATATGGAGGTTACATTAAATGGCAGAAGTTACATAAACTACATAAATTTTATGAACACAGACAAATCTCGACATGAAAATCTACACGTGTACACGAGACAGAATTTACGATTTACACAGTGACAAAGAAGGTTATAGCTCAAAATTTACATTAATAAAATACATTTACTCTTAATAAGACAGAAATATAATATCACTAAACTTATTATTTTACCATAGGTATCAAAATTAAATCAGACAATGTTGTCCTAACAGGCAAACCAAAGGCATGTTTAAATCGAATGAGCTCGAATATTATTAAATCTTTAAAGTTACAAAATTTAATTTGACGACTCAAAACTGTTTCAAACAACTAAAAAATTAAATCATGGTATTTGCTCACCTCAGCTACTTCAATAATTTAAAGTCAGCCTTGAAATCCAACGAAGTCGGAGGGTAGAATACTTGGCAGCCAGCACTTCAAATTAGCTCGACGATCACCCAGACAAGACAGACAGTCTGGCCGGAAAGGATAAGACACAGGACCATCAGCTGATTAGCCGAATACAAAGGTCGGCGGCAGACAAGAGGCAGTGAATCGGAACGACGACGCAGGGCGACGTGATTTGGTGGCCGTGGCTAAAGGTGGTTAATGGACTTTTTGCAGTGCCTGCAAGTTTGTGATGCAACTTCGCAGCGTTACTGTATTACCGCTGGTGTCGGCTGTTGTCGGCACGCTCAACAACAGAGAAAATTCAAAGTTGGTTGATCAGGCCAACTTGTATGACCGAAATTTGGGCGGAAATAAAATAAACGCCACAGTGGTCACACCGTATGCGTAAATTGTTCCAAAAAACTTATAAGATGCCCTTTCTGTCGAAATATAATTTTAAAAAGAAAAAAAGATATTTTTCTAAATATGTTCAGTTCATATATTTTTGTTTAACATACTGTAAATATGTACATAAAGGCGGGCGCGGTGATCCCCACTCAAGGCTCCTTCTCCTGCGGTGTATAAAACCAGCCTTCCCCATCCCAGCGCTACACTCAACGCTACAGCTAGCTTCCACTCCCGCTGCAACTACTGCTGCTGCAGCTACTACTGTTCGTTCGCTGCTAATACTACATAAGGCAACCACTAACTCTTTTAATCATGTTATCTCTTATTTGTAATCATGTTATCTCATGTTATTTATTGTTATTTTAATGGGAATGTCAATTTCTGTGTATGAGACTTTTTCGAAATCATAACAGAAACAATAGAAAATTCAAAATAAGTAATTAAAAAATCTTTAAGAGTTAAGAAATTAAAACCATGGATTTCAAATGATTTGATCAGATTAATACGTGAAAGAGATAAATTGAGTAAAAGAGTTAAACGACAACCTTTTAACGTTACCTTAACAAATGGCTCTCGTGCTCTAAGACAACTAATTTCTAACACTATCAAAAATTCTAAACGCTTATACTACAGAGAAAAGTTGATTAGATTCCAAAATAATCCTAAACAGTTCTGGATGGTTATTAATGAGCTTGCGGGCAGAAACAATTCAAAAGACTCTTTTCCAATACAAAAGTTTTGTCCAAATGTATCTAATATCACCCTAGCTTATGTAAAGAAGTTGCAAACGAATTCAACACCTTTTTTGCCGAGGTTGGCTATAACCTTGCTAGTTCAATTGACAGTGGTGGCCCACTAATTATCAATGATGTAGATTACAAGCAGGACTCGGTGTTTACTCTGCAGACAGTGACTGAACTGGACGTTTTCAGACATTTTAATTCATTGCGTGGGGGGTCTGCCCCCGGCTACGATGGCGTTTCGGCGTCTCTCCTCAAGGATAATATTATTTTTTTGTCTAAACCGCTTTTACACTTAATTAATTTGAGTTTGGCATACGGAATATTTCCTGACAAATTTAAATTGGCAAAAGTGATTCCTCTTTATAAATCCAGTACTCACACCGATACAAATAATTTCCGTCCTATATTCCTTTTAAGCGTATTTTCTAAGGTACTGGAGAAAATAGTTAAAGAGCAATTAATACATTATTTAAAACAAAATAACATTTTAGCAGATTGTCAATATGGCTTTAGAAAGGATAAAAATGTTTCAGACGTTCTTTTTGACGTTAATAAAGAAATATTTCAGGCCTTGGGAGACAACATGCGTTCTATTTTAGTATTATTTGACTTAAAAAAGCTTTTGATAGTGTAGATAGAAATTAATTAATTTCAAAGTTAGAAGCCATAAGCGTAGCGGGTAATGCTCTCTCATGGTTTCAAACCTACCTTTCAAACAGACGGCAGACCGTGTCCGGCTGTCTGTGGTGTTAATAGCGATGAACTTCCTGTTGACTATGGGGTAGTACACGGAAGTACCCTCGGGCCGATACTCTTTGTAATTTACATGAATAATATTTCAAAGCTATCGATATCCAGTAAAATACTTCTTTTTGCAGATGACACTCTAATTTTTATTAAAGACAAATCATGGGCAGGAGGCTAGAGAAAAAGCCATGTCTGACCTCAAGTCCATAAAAAAGTTTCTAGACCAGAATGTTTTATCCTTGAACGTTTCCAAAACTAAATTCATGCCAATTTCTCTAACTGCTAGTACAGACTATAGTTTAGATAATTTAATTTTGCACAATTGTGGCAACCATCAAACCAATGACTGCACTTGTGAGAAAATCGAGAAAGTATCATCTTATAAATATCTAGGAGTTATTTTGGATTCACACTTAAAATGGAAAGAACATATTAATTTCTTGGACAATAAAACCAGAAAATTCATTTTTGCTTTCAGAAATCTTAGCGAAATCCTTAGTTTTAACGAAATTAAATCAGCCTACTTTGCATTTGTTCAATCTATCTTATCATATGGTATTTTAGCTTGGGAGGGGTGCTTACAATACGCATATTACTAGCTTATACGTGGTCCAAAAATCTATTATAAAAGCAGGGTTTAAGAAATCTAAAAGATACTCAACGAAATTGTTATTTCAAGAAACTAAACTTTTTCCAATTCAAAAACTGTTTGTTAAAGATCTTTTTATTCATATTCATAAGAATTTTAATACAATTTTTTCGTTGACTGCACACCCTCACAATACTAGATACGCCAATAAAGTTGGTATTAATGCCATTCAACAACATAAGTCATTTGCAAAAACAAATTGTTTTTATATTGCAAACATTTTGTTCAGGAACTATTCCATTCGTTTTAATTCTGTTAATCTATTTGATTCTAACTCTCTTAATACATTTAAAAGAAATCTTAAAGTTTGGATTTTCCATATCAGTGATGAGGATGCCGAGACGCTTATCTCGGCAGATTACAGGCGTCCTGACATAAACTGACTCGAACAGACAATCCCCCTCCCCTCCGGTACTCCTCACTATTGGTCTAAATAATTATCATCACAATAACTTACATTCATTACAATAATCTTCGTGCGTTTGTTGTTACAATAATGTATTGTACGTTTTCCGCCTTTTTCACTAGTATAGATTTGTTACGGTTCATTAATTTTAAGTTTATATTCACATAAAAATTGTTTTTTTTCACATATCTACAATTTCAATTATTTTAGCGAATTTCCCATAGGGAATAAGCTATTACCGTAGGTCTCATGGTAAGACCTAAGCCCGGGACCATGTTACTTTTTCGTTTTTAGGTGCCCAGAGACCACAAATAATAGTCATTAAAAATTATATATATATATATATATATATATGTATATATATGTATATATATGTATATATATGTATATATATGTATGTATATACATGTATATATACATACGTTTTTATACGTTTTTTGGCCTGTCACAAGTTATTAGGCTCAAAGATAATATCCCACACCACCAAACTCAGGATTTATAAGACAAGACAATCATCAGACCAGTTCTCCTGTATGGTTCAGAAAATTGGATCTTAAGCAAGAAATCAGAAAGGAAAGCTATTGTAATTGAAAACAAGATTTTGAGGAAAGTGTACGGACCGATTTTTGAGGATGGACAATGGAGATCGAGACATAATTGGGAACTTCGAGAATTATTTAAGGATCCTGATATTGTCGCTGAGATAAGGAGCAGAAGGCTGAGATGGGCAGGGCACATTCTAAGAAAAGACGACAACTCCCTATCAAAGAACATCTTGAGGAATAACCCAGAAGGTAGAAGACCCCTTGGAAGACCGAAACTTAGATGGTTCGACCAAATAGAGAAAGACCTGAGGAAGCTAGGAAGAAGGAAGGAAGATGCAAGAAGCAGAGACCTATGGAGGCAGTGTGTTGGGGAGGCCAAGTACCATCTAGGGTACCAATGGCCACAGCAGTAAGTAAGTAAGTAAGTATATACAGGGTTAGGCAAAAGTCTGGACACCCCCAGTTAACTTTTTAACGCGTTGCAGTAGGGAAACCAAACTCAGCACATGCTTACAAAAAAAAAAAAAAAAAAAAAACGGCTTTTTTTCATCAACTACACAACTTTGCCCCTGCCCCCAAAATGGGGTATTTTGGGGGCAGCCCCAAATTTTTAAATGTAAACCCCTATTGAGTGACCCCTCATTTTGAACGGTTTATCAAGAGAAATGCAATAGCGCAAACCGGAGGTCAATGTCTCACCTATAACCAAAATGGCAGCCATTTCAAAATTTGAGATAGGTTGATTGACGTTGAATAAAATTAAATCGGAAAATAAATATTTGATAAATACACATTTTAAAAATTATTTTAGAATTTAACCTACTAATTCAGTTTTGCTATTAGGTTCAATTTTAAAATAGTTTTAAAAATTCTCATTTCTAAAATAGCTATTTTCCGATTTAATTTTATTCAATGTCAATCAATCTATCTCAAATTTTGAAATGGCTGCCATTTTGGTTAGAGGTGAGATATTGACCTCCGGTTTGCACCATTGCATTTCTCTTGATAAACCGTTCAAAATGAGGGGTCACTCAATAGGGGTTTACATTTGAAAATTTGGGGCTGCCCCCAAAATACCCCATTTTGGGGGCCAGGGCAAAGTTTTTTCTTTGTTGAACAAATTGCATTTTTTGTGTTGATAACGTGTGCCGAGTTTGGTATTCCTACTACAACGCTTTAAAAGATTAATTGGGGTATCCAGACTTAAACTTGCTTGCCCATCTCAAATTTTGAAATGGCTGCCATTTTTGTTAGGGGTGAGATATTGACCTCCGGTTTGCGCTATTGCATTTCTCTTGATAAACCGTTCAAAATGAGGGGTTACTCAATAGGGGTTTACATTTAAAAATTTGGGGCTGCCCCCAAAATACCCCGTTTTGGGGGCAGGGGCAAAGTTGTGTAGTTGATGAAAAAGTGCCGTTTTTTTTTTTTTGTTGTAAACATGTGCCGAGTTTGGTTTCCCTACTGCAATGCGTTAAAAAGTTAACTGGGGGTGTCCAGACTTTTGCCCAACCCTGTATATGTATATATGTATGTGTCCCTAGACACGATAACTCTCGTAAAAATGGTCCGATTGAGACCAAATTTAATAGAGATGTGTAATCCTACGTTTATTCGGATGAGTTCGTAAACCAGACATATCGACCTACCGGAAGGGGTAGTTTTGGGGGGTTTTGTACCCCAAAAATGGGTTTTTTTCATTTTTCATATGTAAATTTAAAAAATTTTTAATTTTATTTTGACCATTGGATTTAGCTTAAAAAAACACACAATTTAGTAATTTGAAGCTTTGCTCTATCTCCATTGGTTACCGAGATATTACAAAGTCTAAAAGACAGTACATTGTCTTTTGTTGCTCCAATGTTAATCTTATGGAGAATAAGGATGTGTTAATATTTCACTTATTAACCAACATTTTTGGATGAAACTTGGTATTTAGCTTCATTTGGTTGAGATTCATCCATTTAAGGCAAATAATCTTCGTTTTTGTACTTATCATGGCAGCAAACCTGCATACTCTTTTCCCATGTTAATAATATGGAGAATAGGCAAACTCTTTTACTTATGGACAGATACTGATGAAACTTACTATTTGGCTTTATATGGTCGAAATAAATTTTTTCTATGCTAAAAACCTACTTTTAGTGTCCCCCATGGCAGCACACCTGCATACTCTTTCCCTATATTTATCGTAAGGATAATAGACATTTATTTCCCTATTTATGAGCACGTGATGAAATTTTGTTTACAAGTTTAGCTGGTCAAAATTAATATTACTAATTTGGAAATTCGCTGAGTACGCAGGTCTGCTGCGACGGGGGGGTATTTGAAATTTCTAAAACATCGCATTGCTCCTTTAATAAAACAAAGCACAAATCTGATATCAACTCGGGCCTAAGCACAGACCACTGAGGTCCATGTAGGCCCATTTCCTACATGTAATAATAGTAATAATAGTAGATTAAGTTTCAAGGATGTTTTATTGTTATTTTAATTTTTATGTAATAAATTTGTAAAAATATTGTGGAAATAAATCGATTCTGATTCGATTCTGATTCTGATTCTGATTCTCTCATCCAAATCATTGATGTTTTATCCCTTGTGTTATTTATTTATTTGTGTATTTATTTACTGTAACACACCATTTTACATAAATTATTTTCTTTATGGTTACCTATCTAACTAACTAGAGCAATAGATACAAAAAGTGATGACACAATGATTACCATTATACTAACAATACATACGATATAATTTAACGACTACATAAATTGCTTGAATATCATTGAATTAAAATACAACTAACACTTAATTAATAACAATAACAAGTGGGGTAACAATGACAATATACTAACAATAAATACGATAACAACCGATTACCTAAATAACATTAAAACAAACAAGCTTTAAAGCAACATTTCTAAATCTAACAAGGGTCACACCAAAAAAGTCTAGTTCAACACAGTACTTGTTTCCAGTTCTCAGAAGGCATGGGTTGGTTATAACCTTTACACGTGTTATGTTTTTTACAGGTGGCATAATCTGCAAAACAATAACTCAACTAACATATGCATTAACCCTAATATATTAGACACTAAGCCTTGTTTAATTGTCAGATGGATCTTAACTCTAAGCTTGCTGCTTGTGAAGAAGCAATTGTAGCTTCTGAAAAGATTTCCATCAAGGAAATCACCCAGCCGGCGAAGATCGTCAGTGCGAAGAGGGTGCCAACCAGGTTCAACCACTCAGCCATATTACTAGAAATCATTCTAGTAAATGGAGACAAACGTGTGACCTTACCAGCGAGGTTCGATCGGGTGTTGACTGAAGAAGATCTTAAATGTTTCATCACAACGAAACAATACAGTGTGGTCTGCATCAGTGCGTTTGAAAAATCTCCAAACATAAAAATTTTTAAACACTAAAGTTGTTTTTATTTTAATTTTGTAGTAGTGGTGGCATTGTAGCAGTGGCAATAGTTGTATTAAAGTAGTTTATAATCTAATACTTGAGTGTTGATTTCAGCCCAATCACCGAGGTAAGAACTATTATTCACGCTCTGTAAAATAAGGGAGGGGGTATTATATGATTGAACAATATTTAATTAGATTTATCTAATTAAACGTCTGTCTTGTACAATACTTAACCTGGAGGTGGTAAAAAAAAGAACCACTCGGACATTCCCAAACCATGTCCTAGAGGGTGCACAATAGTTGTATTATTAATTAATACCATTTTAAACCTCTAGTTATTTTAATTTCCAAGATATCAATATTAACATTTCCTCCTTCATTTTTTGGATGCACCACGCATCACATCAATAGGCCAACATTACATATATATACATATACCAAGTTTAAATTTAATCGAGCTAGCCATTCCTAAGATATAAAATTAAACTTTTTTGTGCCTTCAATTTTGAATACCTCTCTCCATTCATTTGTAGACAATAATTACTTGTATACATGTATAAAGACAATCGGCCCAGCCGTTCCTAAGATATGAAATTTCAAAGTTTTGCCCCTTCATTTTTCTGAATGCAACCCGCAACATTTTAGTCAATTTTTTTATTATGGGTACCCACCCCCTGGGGGCACCTACACTATGCAGTAGGTGGTTTTTTGAGGTCCTCAGACCCCTAGAACGCACCGTTTTCAAGATATTAGCAATTTTTTTATTTTAAGCCAAGATTTTTAACATTTTTAGGTATTATACTCTTTATATAGTATAGCACTTTGTTATATCTACTATATAACCATCCAGATGTTCTCTTATACAACGTAACATAACATTGATTTTTACACGTGGCATATCGTTGCCAAAAGTAAGGTTATGTACACCATCTAGAGCACGTGGGTGATTACGTCATCCCACGTGGGGGTTTATTTAACACGTGGACACATTACTCTCTAACTAAATGGGGGTGGAGCCTAGCTGCCATCGCTGCTCTCTCATTGGTCAGTGGGCATGGCCTGGGAGAGGGGTGGGATGAAATGCTGCTCTCTGGTGGGTGGGTGCTAGGGGGAGGGGTGGGGATAAAATGCTGCGTTCTGATTGGTGGGCTATAGTGGGGGGACTTCTACTTTTTGTCGTCCATCACATTTCTACTAAATGTGGTTTTGTAAAACATAATTATGGTATATTTTGTGAATGTAAGATTTTATTGATAAGAGAACATGCACAGTGGTAGCCAGTTCCTTATTTATAGGCCATGAAACCCCTCCTTATCCTTTTCACCCTTCGTTCCTCTTTTCAGGGACTTATCAAAAAACCTTTTCAAAATTCTCAGTTTAAAGTTTCATTTAAAGGTAAGATTTATTTGGGTATCTCTAATTTTATATTTTTAGCTGTTACTAGCATCAGTTTGGCCTTACTATTTAAAATTGTTTGAATGATCTTCACTAAATATTTACAAATTTAATACAGTAATGACTAACTGATATTGTTACGTGAATAATCAATTCTTGAATTTAGAGATGAAATTTAAACCCTGTTCATTAATTACCATTAATTACCATCCTCTTGACCTTTGACCAGAAAACTGGATTGGCTACATCAGTTTATGATTAACTTTCAAGTAAAATGTAAAAACTATATACAAAACTATATACATTGTCAGGCGGCAATTGGAGGATTGACTAAAATTCCATTGGAGCCTCGTAGAACTCATCAAGGGAATAAAAACTATTTTGAATACACCAAGACTTGACCCTGCTCTTAAATTGGCGTAGTTCCAAGCACTTAAGAGACTCTGGCAAGTGATTGAACAGCTTGCAGGCCAAAAGGGGAAAACTATCCTTCACTTTGGTTGTTCTGCATCTGGGAATTGATATCGCATTCCCATTCCTAAGGTTGTGTCCATACATCTGTCCTCTTTTCTCCAAGTTGGAATAGTTTTCTTTTGCATACAGCAAGGAGTTGAAGATATAATGCTCGTAGATGGTCAGGATTCCCATTTCTTGGAATATAGGCTTGCAATGCTGCCTAAAATCAGCGCCCGTCATTATCCTTAAGACTTTCTTCTGTAGCAGGAGGATTCTCTTGGATGCCGCACAATGTCCCCACAATAAGATGCCATATGTATTGTGGGAGTGGAAGAGCGAGTGATAGATTACAATCAAATATTGCAGGGTCACCAAATTCTTTAGTTTGCGTATCAAAAATACAACCCTTGACAATTTACGGCATACCTCGTTGATATGGTCGTTCCAAGTCAGTTTAGGGTCCAGATAGAATCCCAAAAGTTTAACTGAGGAATCCTTGATAACCAGAGAGTCGTTAAGGGAGCAGACAAGTTGTTGGGTCTTATTCTCATTCAGACTGAGTTTGTTCGCCTGGAACCACATCTTAGCCCTTTCTAAACTATTCACAGCACCCTGCAGCAACTCATCATGATTTTTATTCCGAGATAAGATGGTGGTATCATCGGCAAATAGTAAACAATTGGTTACATCACTCAAATCATTGATCATAATGAGAAAAAACAATGGGCCAAGCACCGAGCCTTGGGGAACTCCATGCTCGACTAATTTGATGCTTGAGTTTACCCCTTTCATGGTGACAAACTGTTGGCGATTTTCTAGGTAGGATTTAAGAGTAGCAAAGACTGTGCCTCTTAGACCGTAGCATTTGAACTTTTCCAGCAAAATGTTATGTGAGACACAGTCAAATGCCTTACTTAAATCGCAGAGAGTAAGGGCAGTTGACTCACTTCCCTCGTATGCCTCATGAATGCAGGTGATTACATCTTTTAGCGCTGTTGTGGTAGACCTCCCTGACCTAAAGCCATGCTGTTTTTCTGTAAAGATGCTCCCTTCAAAATACTGAGAAAGCTGGTTTTTAATGACTGGTTCAACAACCTTACTCAGAATGGGAGTGATAGATATGGGTCTATAACTGTTTATGAGTTTGGGATCACCCTTCTTAAAAATAGGGATCGTTCGGGAAATCTTTAATTCATCATTGAATTTCCCCAGGGACAGACAATGATTCACCACAGCAGCTAGAGGATGAGCTATACTGTCAATGATCCTGATGAGAATCGTAGAAGTCAACCCATAAGCATCCAAGCTTTTAGATGGCCAAAAATTCTTTACTATATTTTTAATTTCTTGTGGGCTAACCATCCTCCACTCTTCCAGGATTAGGTTGTCAACAGTTTGTACATAAGAGGCTGCTAGTTGATTGGCATCATAGGCGTGCGCACGGGGGGTGCCAGGGGTGCCACGGCACCCCCATTAGGTCAAGACTCGGTTTTTTTAGCAGGCTAATAACAAGATAATAATACAATCAGGTAAATTGTGAAATAGAATAATTTGTCAAATGGAAACGATTTAGTACATGATGGTTAATGGTTGTCTTTTTTAGCCATTCACTCAGTTTAGCAGCGTTTAACGTGAAGTTATTTGAGACGGAATCACCGCATCACCGCACGCTCACCGCGGGAAGGTTTGCTCCTTGGCGGCCGGTGGGTTGGCAACACTGTCTGTCAACCCGGCGCTTGACAGCGACAGTGCTGCGACAGCAGTAGCAGTGTTATGTTAACTTATGTTCGTTCTTATAAGTTATCGCACTTGTGTAAGTTTTTTAACCGAAATAGGGATTAAATACTTTGTGTTTGTGATTGTGATATTAACTTAGTTCATAATGATCCTTGAATGTCTAGTCTACAAAGAATTGGTTTAATGGGAAAGGGTTTCAAACTCAGAATAATAACAATGTGAAAAACAAACAAAAATACACAATCTTAAATATAAAAGATATATATATATATATATATCTCTTGAAAAGCATTAAAATTCGTCATTTTGGCTCTAAATTTTCAAAAAAATTCCGGGGGAGGACCCCTGGCCCCCTTTGGTTGGGGGGTATTCCATACCCCCCAAACCCCCGGAGCATCTGGCACCCCCAATTCCAAGACCCTGCGCACGCCTATGATTGGCATCAGGAATACTCTTAACAATATCACAAACAGCACTGATAAAATAGTCATTTACCTGCTCTGGCGGGCTGGACAATCCACCACAGTGACTTTCCTGTGTGAATTAATAAGTTTCCATGCTGCTTTACATGGGTTTTGGGCATTTTCGATAAACTCAATATTGTAAGCTTTCTTTGCAGCATCAACTTTAGACCTATAGAGTCTCTTAGTTCTGAGGTACAGATCACAAAATTCAGGAATTCCTTTACTTAAGTAATTTAAAAGAAGTATATAAGATCTTAATCTACTAAGCTCCTCTGTGTACCAGGCCTTACCTTCTTGACCACCTGTTTTCGGGCTTTTTCCTGACCTAGATGTAAGTTTCCTGCATTTTAAAGGGAAAAATGCGTCAAAAATTTCCTTAAACTTGGCAAAAAATAAATCAAAAACATCTAGTTCTTTATTTGAGAAAATAGAATTCCAGTTAACTTTCATTAATTCGTTGGCAAATGACGATACTGAGACATCATCAACTTTCCTGTAATATGACAAAACAGCCTTAGTTTTAGTTAATGCAAGATCATCACCTACCTGGGAACAGGTTATATCCGATAGGAAAGCATCGTGATCCGCAATCACACACTTTTCCACCTTAGTCCTATGGTCCCAGATGTTGAAGTTGGTCGCTACGCTGTCCAGGCAGTTCTTCCCTCGAGTCGGCTCCGTGTTAGCCCAATACAGACCGTGTGAGCGCATCATCTCAGTGAGATTTCTTGTTCTTGGAGAGTCGATATTTAGAGGAGTGTTAAAATCCCCCCCAACCATAGTAAAATTAATTTTACTAGGCAGTGAGTCAAGGCACTTGTCAAGCAAGGACAAGAAATTTTCAAAATCTCCATTATCAGAATGGTATACTGACAAGATAACCAAAGAATATTCTTCAAATACAGTTCCAACCACTTCCAAGTCAAATTCAACACAAAATTCACTAAGATCTAGATTATAGAATTTCAGTCTCTTGTGAACATAGATGGCAACCCCACCATGAATATGAAGTTTAAAGCAAAAAATATTAGCTAAATTCCTACCACCAATTTCTGAGTAAAAACAAGTTTCATCTTCCTTGAGCCAATGTTCATTTATCGCCAGGATGTCGGGTAAAGTCTCATCTACAAAAAGTTCCACTAGATTTAACCTGGTTCTCAAGCACTGAACATTGAGAAATATACATCGGAGGGAAGCAGATGCACTTTCATTAGTGAAACTATTTTGGGCTTTTACTAGGCCTAACTCATTTGAGTGAGGCCTAACCCTACTTCTAAAAAATGGTTCTGGTTCTCTTTGTTTGGCTGGCCATTTTCAAGTGCAGACAGGACTTTCCTCTTGGGAAAAATAAAGTTACTAACAAAAATACCGGTTGGCCAGTTTTCTGCTTTCAAGACCTTTTCATTGTCATCCATTTTTACCTCTATTTTGAAAGACTTATACCCCGGAAACTTTGTCTTGAATTCTTTGCATGAAAAATTATTTCCATCACATAAGCCTCCAACATGGTTTTTCATTGCTTCTAATGTAACGTTTGTTGCTAATCTTGACACAAATATGAAAGCCTTCTTATCTACTGCCGTTAGACTATTGGATCTCCTGTGAACTTCCGGCCAAGATCAAGAGATAGTCATGAGATACATCATTCAATCTCTCCAATATACAGGGTTTCTACAGTCAGAGAAACAGACTGCTACTTAAGTAAAGAAAGTTGGTGAACTCAAAAGTATGAAGATTATTTCATACTACTAGTGTACATGTTGCTCGAAATCGAGCAATTAACTATACTGATAAAACATTTCATTTAATATAACAGAGAAATTTTCATTTTCGATAAAAACTCTTGGTAAACATTTTTTGTAGGTCTATACACTTTGCTATCGTTACCAAGATGATCTTGGTTTGTTCCATATTCTAATAGCTCAATATAGCTTAATAGCCCCTATAGCCTTTGCAAAGTATTCAAATAGTAAGAATTAGACCATAGCTGTATTCTGATGTTTCGCCCAATAATTCCATGTATAATTTTTATTTCAATTTTAATATTTTGTGAAATCTTTGTCGTCAACCACCTACCTCCAAATCTCGAAGTGAAAGCATAAGTTTTAAAAAGAAAAACGAACATCAAATCATAGTTTGAGTTTGAATAGTTTTTAACATAACCATTATAATAGAAATGAGATTGATAACGTGTCCGGCAACCAGCATTAATGTCACAATTAAACTCCTTTCAATAATGTTCAGATCCGTTTACATCATATGGATTATAAAACTATTCAATTTTTTGGATTAGCCAATCACTGATATAAAAAATCAATTATAAGTTGAAGATCAGTGGTGCTTCTAGCAGGTTTCTTATCAATAGTGACAGCAAAATTGAATATAGTAGGCTATAAAAATTAAAAATAGTCTTCAATCATTGGCGTTATCTGGTTATTGTTTTAAAATCAAACTATAAAGACGTTATGTAAATGTGACGTTCTTTATCTCCATTTTTTTCTTCTGGATGACGTCTCATGTTATTTATCACTTCCTTATATTTTTTTGGACATGCCGCGATTTATCTCCAGTAATTTTGGCCAAAACCTTTAATTTGATACCATTTAGTTGATTCGACAATTTGTGAAACACCTGCAGCTTTGTACTAAATATTTTCTGCATGCATACTTAATGAAATTTGTATTATCCAGGTACGCCTTGAATTGACATAACCCCTTTCGTGTAAGTAAGGGTAGATAGTACTTTCTCTGATGTCCAATGTTTACACTCTACAGCTGTTTACTTGAAAATCTATCGATTCCCTTACCATTGTTAATCAAATGGGAAAATTACGAACTTGAAGGACTTGTAGGGCCCTTCCTTTCAAATGGATATTTACCAATTTACTTTAGAAACAAATTCACGCCAAGCTTTATCCAAAATCACCATGTGGCCAAAATTACACCAAAATTGGCACCAAAATCATTGAAATCGGTTAAAAACTGTGAAAGGAGTTCCTTGTACAAAAAACCGTGTCACGTATTAAATATGTATAGATGACTTGATCCCACGAATGAATATGTGAATTCAGCATACAAGGTTACAATTTTTAAATTCTGTCTTAACTCCAAACTGGGTTTTGTTTTTAATTTGTAGTTTTTGTGGTGTTGTTTTAATAATTTGTATGGCTGAAGCTTAAAACATTTGTAGACCTAACCATACAGCATGGTTAAAAAGTCCCAGAACGGTTTAATAATATTATTTCACCCCATTTAGCCTTAGTATTCAAATTGTGTACATTCATATATGCCATTTAAATCTTTATTTTCAGTCATTTAATTATGTAGAAATCCTGAATATATGAGAAAATAGGTGAATACTTGTTCCAGTGTAGGAAGTTAAGTGGAAAATGATTTAAGTTTTAACCATTTTAAGATGAGCTTGTTTATTCCGCTCACTCAACACTCACTATCAGATTTAGTTTGTTCCCTGTGCACAATCTCTGTTCAATACAGTATCAATATCATACACCTTATTGAAGTGTGGCATTCCGTCGTACACTCATCAAACTACTACTTTGGATGTAACAATTTAACTTCCTTTTAGTACTTAACTAAGACTTAACTTAGTATAACTTAATCGTAACATAGAAATTTCTAAAGCTCAAGAAAAAGAAAGGCCTAGTGGACTTTCATAAAAAAATTATTGGTTTAATGTCCGTCTCTCACTTACTGACTTAAGGTCTAAAAATGGTTGTTGATTATTCTAGCCCTCTTCAATTTATAATGTTGTATAATGCCAATTTATAACAGTTGTAGAATAAAAAAATTGTTTATTTTGAAGAATATTAAATCTGCTCTTTGATTTTTCAATATGAGTTGGCTGACTTTCTTTCATGTAAATTTTGAAATGTGACATTTACAGGAAGGAGTGACCATCAACAAGTCGCTTTTTTTTCTAAAAAATGTGATTTCCTCCCTCGCTGAGAACAAGCAAAACTACATCTCCTACAGAGATTCTGTCCTCACCTGGCTGCTGAGGGTGAGTTCCACTATTCTCGCTATTCGTTAATTCTTCAGTGACCTGAAGTTGGTATTTCTTTTCATATCACCAGTTTGAGTTTGTGACATAATTTAATTCTTTTTGACATTGGAAAATAATGCCACTGCAGTCTTGTAGACACCCTCAAATCTGGCCACCTTGGGACCAGATTTCTGGCCAGATTAACCAGTGGCTGTGGTTTATTAAACAAATTAAACATATTCCTTTATTAATAAGTGTATAACACCGAATGTCTTCTTGGGGGCGAAATAACTCAAATCATTTTAACAAACACAAAACGAATTTATTTAATTAATTCAGGTTAGCCGATAAAATACAATTATTACCTACAATCAGGAATAATAACACTTCTAGAATATCAAATTAACACTTTATCGTTACCGGTAATCGCTACAAAACCGTGCGCTACCAAAATATCGTTAATACCGGGACCGAGGACAACACTTGTTAACCCGAAATTCGGGGCACCGCCATTGACGCGGTGGTGGTGCCGCGGCGCAACGTCAGATGCAGGCGCTTAACTCAACGACTCAGAACCGACTGGGGCGGGGTGACGATTGTTCGTCAGCACGCTGAAGCAGTCCCGGCCAATCAGTGCGTAGCTGGATTGGATGCTTGTCGACCGGTGCTACAGCCTTTGGATCACTTTAGACATAAATGAAACTAAAACTGGACATTGTCGACAACTCAGCACACCGCTTGGTGATGACAGACACCACGTCAGCACATTCCATAACCCATATGCCGCCTGAGCCGGGATCGGTGGGATTATCCAAGAGGCTACTGTCATACTGTCTTGCCAAGATGGGTTAGACTGCAAATAAAGCACCATGCCCTAAAATATATGATATTTAGTGACGGTAAAATTGTTATAGTTAGGGCGGTGCAAACTGAGAGTATTATTTATGGGTCTAGGGATTTTTGGGCCGTCACACTCCCCTCACCCTTAGACCTTGCTGTCTCCAGCAAGAGATCACAGCAAATAAACTGGAACAGACAGTCTGTTAACCAGAGATCTTCAGCCTCAGAAAACTTTCGCTTGAACCCACTGAACCTCAACTCATGGCAGCCTCAGGTCTCTAAATGGTCCAAAAAAAAGAATGAATATTCGCTCATTACTGATTTACTACAAAAGATCAAATTGACAATGAATTTTAATTTGAAAGATACGGCAGCGAATGTCCTCTGTCTCGTTAGAAATCCCCTCTTAACTTTATTTTTGTTAAACAAAAGAACAAAATAACACGCTAAATAGTTAATCAACCCCAACTTATCAAGCAACACACGATCTACAATAACACCCTCATGTACAAAAATTCAATAATTACGATAAAATCGAATAATACAATTATTACATAAATCTAAACGTTTATAGGGGAAAGTGGGGTATAACCGGATCGCTAAGCTTAGTGACATATAGATGCCATGTTTTTATACAGAAAATTTTAAATAATGTCTCAATTTATCTTGTGTTTATTTGTTTTTTAATAGCTTCTTTTGAAAAATTTATAAGTCTTATAGTTTTTTCTGTGATTTTTTTTTGTAAAAAAAGTGCAAGTACCCGGATTCACCCCACTAGTGGGGTGATACCGGGTACACATGTTAAGTATATGGGAAATAGAAAAAAAAACAAAATTTTTAATAGGCCTAAAATTTTATTACTAAGTACACACAATTAAGACAAAAATAGTATCAAAGATAACATATTCAGTTAATTTATGAGCGAAAAATCAAATTTTAAATATTTAGATCATATAACATGTATAAATACCATCCGGTTTTACCCCGCGTGTCATACCCGGTTTCACCCCACTGGTAGTAACTAGCAAAAACTTAACATATTCAGAGTGCTTAAAACTAATTTGAGATATTGCTTATATCAGTGTAAAGATAAAGACATAGACTACACAATAGTGTAGTCACCTTCACTGAAACTCATGTAGTTTTTCCGTAGTAGGCGATCAAACTGTCCGTAACATTGGGAAACGAAATATCAAAAACAAAGAAACGCTCTTAACAGCCAGAGTTCTGCTCAGAGACTAATGGCGCAATGTCCGCCACTTACCCTCTCCAACTACATGTTAACTTCGGCATTTATCGCCAGGTACCAGCACTTACTTGGTCAAAACCCGACCACCCGGTTTGAACCCAACGACCCGGTTATACCCACCTCTCCCCTACAACCAAATCAATGCAAAAGCCAAACTTCATAAACAATTCAAGACTTGTTCAAAATCAGTTGAAAATCTCATCAACAACATATACTCCACGGGGAGGCTCTCTCGCAACAGGCTTTTAACAAGCGCTTCTTATTGTTTATAAAATAAATGACACACATGTCGATTAAGCCTAAGTCAAGCTTACATAAGTAGTTTAAAAGTTGGGCTGCTGGGACGTGACGTCATCAAGGCCGTGACGTCATAATGACGACATATGACGTCATACCTATGACGTCATGGTGACGTCATTATCGCTGACGTCATCGTTATGACGTCACTGACGTTAATTAGGTCAAGGTCACGCAAGAGTAGAAAAAAAAAATTTTTGCACTTTTGCGATTCCTCAAAGAACGGCGAGAAAATGGAATTTCTCAAGGAATCACAAAAGTGCAAGAAAATATTTTTTTTATTCCCTAACGATCAGACCCTCGACCTAATATAAACTGTCAGAGGTCATTGACCCGTCCCAGAGCCCCACTTGTAAAAAAAATAATTTTATACTTGACTTACCCACCGAGACTGAGAGCCGAACAACAATTTCTTCAACACCCGACAGTGCGACAAACGACACGCGATGCGAACAGCTCCGCGTCCGAAGGGATACTGAAGTGGACACAGGCGGTTTCCCAGGTACCCGACCCGGTGGTGGGGATAAGGAGGTGGTGGGGTTAAAGTGGTCGGAAGGAAGAAAAATTTAATTTTTTCCAACAACTCGTCCGAGTCTGTCCTTTACCGGACCTCCGTAACTCGGAGTGGAAATATTTCCTGAGAAATATTTTATTTTTATTCTTTCTCAGGTGATCTTGACACTTGGGAAATTTCAATCAAACTAAAAGTGAAAAAAATTTTTTTTGTTATTTGAAACTTTGCCGAAAACAAGAAATGTTTGATATTTGGCTAAATATTTAAATTTGAACTCAATATAAGTGAATTGAGTAAAAAAAGTGAGATGTGCACACCACAAGAGTTGAACAGCAACTGAGCAAGTCGCTCCGTGTATCTCAGGTTCTCGGTTGCGTGGTGGGGATAAGGAGATGGTGGGGGTAAAGTGGTCAGATGAAGTAAAAAAATATTTTGTTTTGCAAACCATACAACTGAGTTTGTTGTTCATCACTAGGTATAAGAAAAAAAATAATTTTTTATCCACATTCTTCAACATGTTCAAACGTGTTCAAGGTCAAGCATTTAAAGTTTAAAAAAATTTTTTTCTTTAAATTTGTATTTATAAAAATTCTTTTTCATCCTCATATGTGCTGTCCGGACTTGTGCTTGTTGTTGTTGAAGAATTTTCTTTTCAGCAACATGTTCCTTGTGTATTTTGGACTACCCCTTCGGCCTTCAGCTTCATCCATACTGTCTTCGATGGTTGGACAGTCGTATTCCAAATCCATTTTAATTATCAGCCCTGGATTTTGTAGTAATAACATGTGCAACTTTTAGATAAATCTCTTTGAGGTATTCAAGGTTGTCATCAAGTAATTCCCACTTCATTGTATCGTGTAACCTCTAGCGTAGCTGAGCTGGAAATGAAGCCAGACTTGCATGCAGGATTGGTCTTTTGAAATTGTGGTGGTGGGGGTAATTGATACAACCAGACAGGTTGAGACATGTTCAAGGTCAACCATTTGGAGTTTTAAAAAAGAAAATTTTATTTAAAGAGTAGTGTTGAAAACTGGCAATTCGGGTGCTTTATCTGCACATTTCGTGCATCTTAGACAGTATACAACTGCATACACCAAGTAGAAGAAGATTGCAATCAATAAGGCCAAGAGCATGATGAGATCCAATTTAAAAATTTTTTGAGCTAGCATATGATTCTTCTTGATCCGTCTCTTTTCCATCCTTCTTTCCATCATCTTCACTAGATCCACATGCTGGCATCTCCTCCTCCCCAGGCTTTCTAGTTCATCAGCCTCATATATTGGTGGTGGAACATCTATGTTTGCAAGTTGAAAGATCAAGATGTAATGAAACACATTGGTGCTGCCTCTCAGGTATCCAATAGGAAAAGTGGTGGGGGAAAAACCTGAACATGTTAGAACATGTTCAAGGTCATCCAATTTGTGTTTTAAAAAATCCTATCTTGCTTCAATACTGTAGCAAGATAGGTTTTTTTATTTTTGTCTTTATTCTTTTATTACAAAACAAAAATATGCATATTGAAGTACAGTGAGGATACAAAATATAAATATTAGTCAGGAGAAATTGTAAGGTATTTTTGGGGGTCATAGAAAATTTCGAGTTTTCTGCAATTTCGGGGGTCGTTACCCTGAATAGTTCAGCTAGCGTGGGATTTTCCAAGGTAAGTTTCAAAGGAAATTTCGTGGTCGTCTTAGGTTCACGGGATAACGAAGGGTGGTAGAGATCAGATATGGGATTTGAGAGGTGGACTCAGATTCTGCAGCTGTTCTCTTAACAAAGAGTCAGAACAAGGTGTTGCTGCGTTTGAGTCATCACCGTCCACGATCAAGGAAATAATATCGGAAAAGGATCGTCCAAGGATGGTGAACAGGTGAAGCAGGGTTCAGCCAGCTGGACCGGATCCTACGTCGATTAATTAGTCTCCAAAATACTAAGCTAGACTTTAAGACTTAGTAAAACTCGTTCATAAGTCGAGGTAGATATCAAGGAATAACTTGGTTCAACAGGGAACAGTGTTCGGGTTCGCAGGTTGTAAGCAATTAAATACAATAGCAGTTCGATGACTTATTTTCGCTAGTGCTGTGGAGTCGGGGTCGTGGGATTTATGAATCGTTCATAAATCAGAAAATCAAGGAATTGCTTGGGGCAACAAGGAACAAGGTCAGGTTCGCAGGTTGCAAGCAATTTAGTTGAATAGGAATTAGTTATTTATTTTCGCTAGCGCATTAGAGTCGGGTCGGGGGATTTATGGATCGTCCACAAATCGACGTATCACAAGGATTTGCTTGGTTCAACTGGGAACGTGGTCGGGTTCGCAGCAGGTTGCCAGCAATTTATAGAGCAAAACGTTTATTTTATTTTCGCTAGCACTGTGGAATCTGGTTTGGTTGATTTAAGGATCGTCCCCAAATCAAAGTATCAAGGAATTGCTTAGGCCAACAAGGAACGTGGTGAGGTTCGCAGGTGGCGAGCAATTTAATTAAAAAGCAAAACTGTTTTATTTTCGCTAGCGCTCTGGAGTCGGGGTCTTGGGGATTTAAGGATCGTCCTCAAATCCAAGTACCAAGGAATTGCTTGGGACAACAAGGAACGTGGTGAGGTTCGCAGGTGGCGAGCAATTTAATTAAAAATCAAAACTGTTTTATTTTCGCTAGCGCTGTGGAATCGGGATTGGTTGATTTAAGGATCGTCCTCAAATCAGAGTACCAAGGAATTGCTTGGGCCAACAAGGAACGTGGTGAGGTTCGCAGGTGGCAAGCAATTTAATCAGAAAGCGAATCTATTTTATTTTCGCTAGCGCTATAGAGTCGGGGTTGTATGATTTATGGATCGTCCACAAATTGGAGTATCAAGGAATTGCTTGGGCCAACAAGGAACGTGGTAAGGTTCGCAGGTGGCGAGCAATTTAATTAAAAGCAAAACTATATTATTTTCGCTAGCGCTCTGGAGTCGGGGTTGTATGGTAGTACGCAAAAATGGAAAGGACTGGATCGTTATTCTCGGATAATATTCTGGTGAAATAAGGTTAGTCGTGCCAGATTAATTAAATGAGTTATTTAGACAAAACCAAATGGCAGTTCTACTCTAATTAAATGTAATCGTTTGTCTTAAACTACTTTGCAAGGACTGACAGGCACAGGCTTGCACAGCTCCAGGGAAAGTGGAAAGACAGGTAGTACAAATGGTTCGTGGGATGCAACAGCTAATTCTAATAAAAGCAAAGCAAAGCAATGTGCATCTACTAACGAAAAGCGTACGTGAAACAATCTCCAATAATGCAAAGCTAAGTACAAATGAAGCTGGAACAGTATGGTCGAGCTCCTACCTTATTCGTCGTCTTCACTAATGGCTGTCTCGAATCGAACTGACAAACCTTCTTGGCCGATCGTGTTCGCCCCGTGAGCAGGGCTCGAGTGCGCATGCCCGTGCGCCGGCGCGGGGGCAGCCGTGCTGCTGCTGACTTTTCCCGGCCGCGCAGGCCCGGGTGGCGAGCGGGAAATTCAAACTGACTAAACTCTTGTCTTTCGTTTTGGAGCCTTCCACAATGAATTTAAAACAAAAAATTTTACCTCAAAATTCAGCACGTTACATCCCCCACTTACTTCGGGATAAAAAAAAGAAAAGGATAAAAGAAAAAAATCTGTATTCTTTCAGATCAACAACAAAACAAAACAAAACAAAACAATTAAATCAACTTGTAAACAATGAATAAAATATCACAGCTCAATAGGAACTAAAAATGACTTTTCATAAAAACAAAATAGGAACTTTTCTCATCATCTTAATTGCTATATAGTCTCTTGTACTTATCACTAAAAAAAATAATACTGTTTCTTGTATTTATACCATAAATCAAAACTAAAATGGAACTTCTTGTATGTTAACAAATAAAAATAAAGTACAAAACATCTGCTTTGCAAGAAAAAATGAAAATTCTCTATCTCAGGTTTTTCCCACTTTAAAACCCATTCCAGGGCATTAAAAACCTAGCGGGGATTCTCTTTGTCACCCCACCGGGGAAAACGATTCTTCTGGTCTTAATTAATTATACTTGGTGTTTGTGACTGTCTTATATGGTTTTAGATCCTTTACATGAGCAGGCCCTACATTTTTACCCTTTAAGTCGCTAAGCATGAACATGTTTGCCCCTTGTGGACTTTTAATTATGAATGGTCCCTCGTACTTTGGTTTTAATTTAGCAGCAACGTAGTCTATCGCACTGGAGAGATAGTGTGTTCGTCTCAAAACCAAATCACCCACTTTAAAGTAGTTTTCTCTTCTTCGCAGGTTATAATACTTTGATTGTCGAATATATGCTAGATTAAGATTCTTCTTAACCTTTTCTTTCAGGACTCTAAGTCGCTCGATTTGAGAATTATGGTTCTTTTCGACTGGTATTTCTTCTGATTTTTCGGTTGATACCACCGGGGTCCCTTGAATGCTACGTGGAGCTCGTAATTCTCTGCCGAAATTTAGCATTGCTGGAGAGTATTGAGTCGAGTCATTAACTGAACTGTTGATAGCGAATCTGAACTCGTTTAAATGAACATCCCAGTCTCGATGATCAGATTTAATGAACTGAGAAATCATAGTTTTGACTACTCTATTAGGCCGTTCTGCTGGGTTTGATTGAGGAGTGTATGGAGCGGTGAGTTGATGTCGAATTCGCCAATCTTGTGTTATCTGATGAAAGATCTTAGATGTGTATTGAGTCCCATTGTCCGTGATGACAACTTCGGGGGCTCCATGCCTAAGAAGAATCAGATCAACGAAGTGTGTTGACACCGACTGGGCGGTGGCACTTTTTAGTGCTACTAGTTCCACCCATTTGGTGAAGGTGTCTTGAAACAACAGAATGAACCGGTTGCCACGTTTAGAGCGGGGCAACGGTCCCATCAAATCCGATGTCACAACCATCCATGGTCCTCGGGGTTGTCGGAAGTACATCTTTCCTACGGGTTGCTTTTGTTCCACTCTATGTTTTTGACATGAGTCGCAGGTCCTCACGTATCTCCTTACATCCTTTCTCCATCCAGGCCAATAATACCTGTCAGACACCTGCTTAATGGTTTTATTTATTCCCAAATGTCCTGCGGTTGGGGCATCATGACATTCAATCATTACATCATTCATTAAAGTCGTAGGAACGCACATCTTCCATTCCGTAGATTCGTCTTGCATTTTGTTACCTTTAGCGGTGATTCTCCTCAGTAGTTTATCTTCTCGAATTACATAATCTTTATATTTTGCAGGTTCTTTGGAAACGTCATTAAATCTTTTCTCATACCAGGTAACATGATTTTTGGTGGGGTTTTTCTGGTTTAAGACTGGGGTTCTCTCGTCTGTGGCCATCGTAAACTGGACGGGATTGGTCGTAGTTATCACCGATGAATTTCCTTCTGTAGGGTACCGGGACAATGCGTCGGCAACCTTATTCAGGGATCCTTTCCTATACCGTATTTCAAAATCCATTTGTTGTAACTCCAAAATCCACCTTGCAAGTCTTCCAGATGGTTTCTCTAAGCCCATTAGCAATTTCAAGGCCTGATGATCCGTAATAGCTATAAATTTGTAACCTTCGAGATACATTCTGAATTTTTGCACAGCCCACACGAGACTCAAACATTCCTTTTCGGTGACTGTAAATTTTTGTTCACCTTCGGATAACATTCGGCTTGCATAAGCAATCACGACTTCTTTTCCATTTTGGATTTGATTAAGTGTTGCACCTAATCCGCTGTTTGAAGCATCCACTTGAAGGATAAATGTACAATTGAAGTCTGGACAAGCAAGTACAGGGGCCGTGGTCAGCTTCGCTTTCAGTCTATTAAAGGCTTCTTCTTCTTTGCAAGTCCATTGCCACCTCGCATTCTTTCTTAATAATTTGGTTAACGGAGCGGTAATTTCAGAGAAGTTTTCTACAAATTTTCGATACCAGGATGCTAAGCCAATAAAACTGCGAAGATGTCGTACTGTCGTGGGGGTTGGAAAATCTACTATGGCTTTCACTTTTTCCGGATCAGTATGTATTCCAGAGCTGTTCACGATGTGCCCTAAATACTTTATCTCTCTTTTGCAAAAGTGACACTTATCTGCATTTAAGACTAAGCCAGCTTGTCGGAGCCTAGAAAATACATCTTTCAACACTTCCAAATGTTCTTCAAAAGTGGTGGTTACGACAATAATATCATCCAAGTACGCAAAAGCCTTAGGCTCGAGTTCTGGTCCTATGACTCTGTCCAATAATCTCTGAAACGTCGCTGGAGCCGAATGTAGCCCAAACGGCATAACTTTAAAATGATATAACCCACGGCCGGGTATAGTGAAGGCTGTTATGGGTCGGCTTTCCTTTTCTAGCGGCACTTGCCAATAGCCATTCTTCAAGTCGATCGTAGATATGTATCTGGCTTCTCGGAGTTTATCTAATATGGCATTTATTTGGGGAAGTGGGTATGCATCCTTTTCCGTAACAGAATTTACTTTTCTGAAGTCTACACAAAAACGATACTTTCCAGAGGGCTTTTTGACTAAGACTACTGGGGAACTCCAAGCTGAATCAGAAGGTTCAATTACATCGTCAGCAAGCATTTTATCAACCTCCCCATTGATGATGTTTTGCATAACGGGGTTCCGTGGATAAAATCTTTGCTTGATCGGAGAATCTGTTTTCAATTTAATTCGGTGTTCTACAAATGAAGTACGTCCAGGCATATTCTTAAATAGTTGTAGTTCATCCTTTAGAAATTGTTCTAAGATAGTCGTTTCCTTTGTAGTAACATTAGTGATTCCACTAACCTCAACGGTGAAATTTGTAAACTCAGACAGGTTGGCGTTATCGTTTTGAAAACAGGACGGTATGCTTATTAAGCCTAATAATTTTATTACATCCATGCCAAGCAATATTGGTGTAGTAAGTGAAGGTACGCATAACGCTCGGAGAGTTTGTTCTTGGCCTGCAATTTGACATTGGAAATATAACGCTTGGTTTACGGAAGTAGTAGCTCCATTTGCCATACATAAGTCAACTTTCACAATCGTTGGGTAGATGTTATTCTGTCCAAGTAATTTGACTACTTCATTGCCTACAATAGTCACTGTAGAACCTGTATCAATTAAAGCATGAAACATTTTTCCAAATATTATTACTTCGATGTAAGGGCGTGAATCATTCTCCTTCAGGCCTATACATTGTAGATTACTAGGATCCTCTTGCGGTGAAATTATTTGGAGTTGTCTTGAAGAGGGAGTAGCTGAATGGAGTAGCTGGAGGTGGTCTGTGGTTTGGGGTCCGGAGTACCTCCTTCCTTCCGGGCCCATGACCCGTTTCCCTTCCTACAATCACAATGAATTGTCCGTACACCTTCCTTCTTACAATTGAAACATTTTATAACTCTTGGCTTTTTACACTCGTGATATCGGTGACCTTTACTGTCGCAATTCCAACAGAAAACCTCTTGTGAGTCCTGTACATTTCGGGCTCGATTGTTCGCAGGTATCACACTCCGCTCATGACCGTTTTTCGCCTGATATTGAATTGTGGAAGTATTTTGTCTCGAAAATTGTCCATTCCGATCATCTCTTCTGCCTGAAAATCTATGTGGGTTGCGCCACAACTCATTGTTGGCTTTCCAGCTGTCCATCTTATTTCTGCTCTGTGTATGCGGGTTATAATCGTGGTTCGTGACTTCCACACCTGATGTTCGGGATTTGTCTGAAGATCGATAGTAGGCCGTTTCTGGAATAAAAGATTGGGCTGGGTTAGGAGGTGACCTGTAGTTCTGTTTTTCTCTTAGGTATGTTTCATAGTTCTCGGCATGTCTCAACGCCTCTGATATAGTTGTGAAATGTTCACGATGAATAGTGAGTTTGTAGTCGGGGCGCATGTTAGTGTATATCTGATCCATTTCTTCGGTTTGGGTGTATCCTCCTCTTCGGCGTATCAGAGTACTCAATGCTATCACATAGCTGCGAAAACTTTCGTTCTCTCCCTGAGTGCGGTTCCTAATTTCCTGTGTCAAGGTCCTTTTATATCCCAGAGGAAGGAACTGTGTTCTGAGATCTGATATAAAATCTTCGTAAGTCATCCATCTATCTTTGCTATTGCGGTACCATAAAAGAGCTTGGCCTTTAAGGAGTTCTGGCATCGCTTTCAAAAGATGGTGTCGATTAATTCCGTAAGCCTCAACTAATTCTTCAAGTCTTTCCAAAAAGGAAATAATGTCCTTGCCACCATCGTACTTTAGATTCCATTTTGGAATTACATTGCATGTGGATGAAATGTCATTCAGATTGCCACGGGTATTCCCCTGTAAATTTTGATTTAAAATTGGGATTTGTCGTCCGTTTATCTGAAAATTTGGGGTTCTAGTGGCATGGTCGTCAGAACAACCTTCTGATATTAAGGTTTTATTCAACAACTCAGAAATAGCTACCTGCACGTGGTCATCATGAGCCGAAGGGGGTAGACCTAACATTTCCTTAATTACGTCTATACCAGGTCGGGGGTTTCCTGCCTGCCTCAAATTCTTGAGCGGATACCAGTGGTTTTTGATAGTTATACGACATAGTAGAGGTACTCATAGTAGACATTGGCAAACCAGCATAATCTAATAGATTTCTCTGGTCCATAGTTTTTATCGCTTCTGATAATGGTGTTCTTCTTTGCATTCGTATGTAAGTTGCGAGACGTCTTCGTAGGTCTTCAACTTTTCCTTCCGAGGGTAGGCTTATATTGTCCAGTTCCATAATCAACTGATCTTTTGTTAACTTCTAAATCCAACCAACTTTTGGGTCCATTTCAGTGGGGGACTTGTCGGTTTTGACGTGTTGTACAGTTAGATTGTTGAAGTCGTCCTTCCGAATTGCTCCTGTCGAAGTAAATTCCGTCCCAAATGAGGTACAAACTGGAAGTTGCAGGGGTAGTTCTCCGGCTGGGCTAGTAGAAATCGTTGGTTGACTTGCCGATGTGCTAGGACTCTCCGTTACTGAAGTTTTTTTCTCCGTATCACCTTTCCCTTTATCCTTTGATTGCTGATCTTTCTCTCCCTTTGGTGCCTTTGCTGGCAAAATGTATAACGGTGAAAGCAAAAGCCAAAATAGCCGCAAAAACAACGTAATCAGACCCATTTTGCAAACACAAAATACTGTGAAAAATGTTCAAATTGATAATACAGACAAAATCTACACCAAATGTAAGATATTTTACTTTAAATTGTCAACTGTTCGGGCGCCATGATTTGTAAAGTATTTTTGGGGGTCGTAGAAAATTTCGAGTTTTCTGCAATTTCGGGGGTCGTTACCCTGAATAGTTCAGCTAGCGTGGGATTTTCCAAGGTAAGTTTCAAAGGAAATTTCGTGGTCGTCTTAGGTTCACGGGATAACGAAGGGTGGTAGAGATCAGATATGGGATTTGAGAGGTGGACTCAGATTCTGCAGCTGTTCTCTTAACAAAGAGTCAGAACAAGGTGTTGCTGCGTTTGAGTCATCACCGTCCACGATCAAGGAAATAATATCGGAAAAGGATCGTCCAAGGATGGTGAACAGGTGAAGCAGGGTTCAGCCAGCTGGACCGGATCCTACGTCGATTAATTAGTCTCCAAAATACTAAGCTAGACTTTAAGACTTAGTAAAACTCGTTCATAAGTCGAGGTAGATATCAAGGAATAACTTGGTTCAACAGGGAACAGTGTTCGGGTTCGGAGGTTGTAAGCAATTAAATACAATAGCAGTTCGATGACTTATTTTCGCTAGTGCTGTGGAGTCGGGGTCGTGGGATTTATGAATCGTTCATAAATCAGAAAATCAAGGAATTGCTTGGGGCAACAAGGAACAAGGTCAGGTTCGCAGGTTGCAAGCAATTTAGTTGAATAGGAATTAGTTATTTATTTTCGCTAGCGCATTAGAGTCGGGTCGGGGGATTTATGGATCGTCCACAAATCGACGTATCACAAGGATTTGCTTGGTTCAACTGGGAACGTGGTCGGGTTCGCAGCAGGTTGCCAGCAATTTATAGAGCAAAACGTTTATTTTATTTTCGCTAGCACTGTGGAATCTGGTTTGGTTGATTTAAGGATCGTCCCCAAATCAAAGTATCAAGGAATTGCTTAGGCCAACAAGGAACGTGGTGAGGTTCGCAGGTGGCGAGCAATTCAATTAAAAAGCAAAACTGTTTTATTTTCGCTAGCGCTCTGGAGTCGGGGTCGTGGGGATTTAAGGATCGTCCTCAAATCCAAGTACCAAGGAATTGCTTGGGACAACAAGGAACGTGGTGAGGTTCGCAGGTGGCGAGCAATTTAATTAAAAATCAAAACTGTTTTATTTTCGCTAGCGCTGTGGAATCGGGATTGGTTGATTTAAGGATCGTCCTCAAATCAGAGTACCAAGGAATTGCTTGGGCCAACAAGGAACGTGGTGAGGTTCGCAGGTGGCGAGCAATTTAATCAGAAAGCGAATCTATTTTATTTTCGCTAGCGCTATAGAGTCGGGGTTGTATGATTTATGGATCGTCCACAAATTGGAGTATCAAGGAATTGCTTGGGCCAACAAGGAACGTGGTAAGGTTCGCAGGTGGCGAGCAATTTAATTAAAAGCAAAACTATATTATTTTCGCTAGCGCTCTGGAGTCGGGGTTGTATGGTAGTACGCAAAAATGGAAAGGACTGGATCGTTATTCTCGGATAATATTCTGGTGAAATAAGGTTAGTCGTGCCGGATTAATTAAATGAGTTATTTAGACAAAACCAAATGGCAGTTCTACTCTAATTAAATGTAATCGTTTGTCTTAAACTACTTTGCAAGGACTGACAGGCACAGGCTTGCACAGCTCCAGGGAAAGTGGAAAGACAGGTAGTACAAATGGTTCGTGGCATGCAACAGCTAATTCTAATAAAAGCAAAGCAAAGCAATGTGCATCTACTAACGAAAAGCGTACGTGAAACAATCTCCAATAATGCAAAGCTAAGTACAAATGAAGCTGGAACAGTATGGTCGAGCTCCTACCTTATTCGTCGTCTTCACTAATGGCTGTCTCGAATCGAACTGACAAACCTTCTTGGCCTACCGTGTTCGCCCCGTGAGCAGGGCTCGAGTGCGCATGCCCGTGCGCCGGCGCGGGGGCGGCCGTGCCGCTGCTGACTTTTCCCGGCCGCGCAGGCCCGGGCGGCGAGCGGGAAATTCAAACTGACTAAACTCTTGTCTTTCGTTTTGGAGCCTTCCACAATGAATTTAAAACAAAAAATTTTACCTCAAAATTCAGCACTTTACAAAATATTCCAAGTTTGGACTGGCTTGAGTCTCCATGGATGACCTGGAGGAGTAGACCGATGAAGTTGATGATGATGGTGGTGACCTTGGCGGCTCGTCATCCCTGTAGACATGGGTGCATTTTGTGTTACATGCAAAAATTTGCATGTTCAATCGGTATCCCTGTTCGATTAGTGATTTAAATTCTTGAACAATTTTGTTTAATTCTTCCTGATTTCTTACAAATACTTCTTCATAATTTGCACATTTTACAGTCAGAGCCATCTTGATGTTTTCCGTATGATGTCCAAAGGTGGAATGAATATTAGCATGGTTGTTTGAAGGTAGTATGAAATAGTGGTGGGGGGATGGTTATTACACGCTGTCTGATGGGAGGTGGTTAAATTTTTTCCAACTAAACATATTGATTGAACAAATGGCGCAAAGTTCTTTAGGTGTTTCGTAACTCATAACCGGAGCTACATGGCCATATTGTAAACATCCATCATCTTGTAGGAATTGTGCCGGGTTAGAGACAGCAGCCCTTCCACAACTTGGACAAAATTTTGTACCATCACCAAACTTGTACCAACCAAAAGTGTTGTAACCTCTGTTGTCTAGCTTGTACTGTTTGATAAAAATTTTAATTTTCTGAGGAGCGTTGGATCGTAAAGTATGGCTAAATAGCTGTTGATCTTCAATAATTTTTCTTACACAAAGCTCAAATAGGGTGCTCATTGTTTGACAGTTGCACTCAAACTGAACTTCTTTAGAGTCTGTATGCTGGTAATCCGAAATGGTGGGGGAAAACGCACACACACAAACACACACACACACACACACACACACACACACACACACACACACACACACACACACACACACACACACACACACACACAAACACAATTTCCAGTTTGGAAAATATATAATTTTTGTTTATTTAACGCAAAGGTCAAGGTCACCCCAGAGCTTTAAAAAAAGGCAACATATCAATATGTGAAAAAAAGTCACATATTGATATGTTGCCTTTTTTGTGTTTTTTGTGTGTTTTTTTATTTGATCTTTATTTAATACAGTACAAACAAGATTAAATGACAAAAAATTGAAGAAAAAAAACTTTTTAAACACTGTTGCTTGTCTGCGATGTGGATGGTAAGCTCGGTGGAGTTGCTGCCGCTGCATCCGTGGGACACCAAGTAGAGACATCCTGGTTGAATGGAGCGTAGGTCTTCATTTTGTAGTAGGTGAACAAATCTTTTCGGAAGGTAAATTTGGAATTTTGCTTCGTCCCCTGGAGTGTATGGTGCTTCGCTGAGGCTGCAGCAGATTGCTTCGCCGACAGTAGTTTCCATCTTCTTCATTGCATGTATAATATAATGTTTTTCATCCTTGAGTTCAGAATATTTTTTTACCGGCAAAATTGTAGACTTGGAGTGGGCGTTGAATTGTTCCACCAAAGACTGCAGAAACTGGTTGGATGCCATGGTTGTTCTAGAGGTCCTCGCTGTCTTCTTGCTCTGAGATGTTGTCGTCTCGGAATCTCGAGTAATACTCGTGCCAGGTCTCTTTCTGCTCCTCGCTTTTATAATCGCCGTTACCCCCACCACCATCACCGATTTCTCCATCTTGCAGATAAGTTGCTAATTTTAAAGCATTTTTTAACGCACAGTGCCTGTCCCTTTCATGTTCTGAGCTTTGTGTGCAAATACAAACGTTTTCAGCAATAAATTTAAAATTTTTATCAATTTGCACATCTTTGACTGGATTAGATGTAAATTGTTCTATCCATCTTTTCTTTTCAAGTCCTTTTGAGTAAATATTAGTAAATCTGTTTGAAAATTGATGCATAATATGATACAAGTCTGAATAACTTGTAAAACCGTCATACCAATCGATGTGATGAAAATATTTCCAATTCCATCGGTTTGTTGTTGCGGCTTTGGTGGTTAGTGAAGAAAAAGAGCATGGCGGTTTAAATAAAAATGTGTAAGGTATATTTTTATCTATATCGTAAAATACGAGTTCTTTAATTATGAGCCGATCGTCGTTACCATGAAACGCTTTAAATTCAATAATACCCGGTTTGGACTTGATTTCTTCTTCCATGTCCATTTGAAAGGTCACCCGTCTATCCATCACGGTGTCGGAAGGTCAACTGTTTTCCACACCACGGTAGGCATGCATTTATGCCAGGCGGTACAGTTGAAGATGCGTTGGTGTATATTTAACGTGGGCACCATCCCCGGTAGGCCTACACCCACAAAATTTTATTTTTTATTGAAAATTTGCCAATTCAAGTTTAAAGTGTTGTGAAGAAATTTAAAATTGTACTTAACTTTCCATCTGGTCATTCTTGTTGTAGTCATTTTCATCACTTTGATCCTTTTCATCACTGAAATGTGTTTCTTCATCTGATTTTACAAAATTATTTTTTTCTTGCACATTTTGTTCCAATTGTCTCCACATTTGAACTTCATGAGGGATTCTGTTGAATATTGAAGTGTCCACAGGTCCATACAAAATTGGTGCGTTCGGTTGTTTGTCCAAAGTGTCTGTTAAATAATTTTTAATAATTGAACTGGAGAATACTAGATGTCTTAAATATCTTGTTATCGGTTCTTTTGCACATGTTAAAATAAAAAATTCTTCTCTGTTCAGTTGAATTTTTATGTCATGTTTGGTTGTATCTCTGAATCTCATTTGATGTTCACCTCGGTGTTTAATAATATCGATTCCCATGTCTGAATCCAATAGTCCTACTTTTGTTTTTCTGCCAAACATGATGCTATTAAAATAACATTCCAACAAATGGAGGTGTTTCATAAAAGATTCCCAAGCGTTGGCTGTAAACAAAGTCATTTGTGTTCCGTGAGTTAAAATTACTGTAGGTGAATAGTCGGTTGATTTCATAACTCCAATTAAAACACTTTTATCCAAACTTGAAGAGATTAGATAAAAAATTCGTAAAAATCCAATAGTCCACCAAAATATTTGGTGAAAAATTTTCTTCCACATTTCTCTTCCTCTTGGACAAATATTTTTCTTTTTACCTTTTTCTTCTTGATCTGCGCCGTGTTTCTGTCCATTCATGTCCAAAAATTCTGAAATTTCAGTAGTGTCAAATTGTTGGTGCTGGCTCAGTTCAAGGTCACCTGAGGGATGACGTCATCGAGGTCAATGACCTCACCGATGACGTCATCGATGACGTCATCGATTGCGTCATCGATGACGTCATCACTAATGACGTCATTTCTATGACGTCACACCCATGACGTCACAGAAATGACGTGCTGATGACGTCATCACCCCTTACGTCATCAAAATGACGTCACCGACGCCACTGAGGTCAAGGTCACGCCGAAACTTAAAATTTTTTGGCACTTTTGCCGTTTCTCGCACTACGCTCCGAGTTTCAGTCAGAGTCCCCGTGACCTTGACCACTTGGAGCGAATTTTCGACGAGAAACGGCAAAAGTGCCAAGTTAAACTCGAGTTTCTGACATGACTCTGCCTAAATGGGCAATCGGTTATCCCTCAGGTGACCTTGAACCAGCACAACACCAACAATTTGATATTACTGTGACCTTGAAAACCTAACAACGGAGCGCCGACACCGATGCGCACCCCACGACAGCCACCGAGTGACTGACTATCAGGCTCTGTGTACTCTAGGTATATGGGGAAGTGGAGGGGGAAATCTCAAGGTCATCCAAATGGAGTTTTAAAAAAGTTGAAGAGTAGAAAGACTACTCTTGTGCTTCCTGGGCGACCTCATCAATTTCCAACGGATCTGTAAACCAATCCGATCTGTAGCGGCAGGAGTCTAGAAAACAGGTGCACCACCCATCACGTTGTCCGTAGCACTTCCGACAATTGGTAAGATTGGAGAAGTGAAATTTAATACACCGCTGCGGACAACAAGTATAAAAGTATTTGGATTTGTAGATTTTGAAAGTTTGTAGTACCGGTGGTGGCAGCTGTTGGTTCTTGCATCTACACCTGCAACATCCGAAGCATTCACATTGCCGGCAGGCCAGCCCATCCACTTGCCACTTTGGTAAGAGGAAACACTTATCCTCACAGCAATAGGTTGTCCCCGTCTCTTCCTCCCAACGCTTCTTTGCACAATATGTGACGCCTTGTATCTCCAAACACCTATGCTCGCAACATGAGATGCGCTTACTTTCCATAGCTGATGTTGCTTTGACGAGGGAGCACGATGAAGTGATGCTGTGGTCAGTGGGAATGGGGTTTATATAAACTAAGGTGGGTGGAGGGGGAAAGGTCAAGGTCATCCAAATGGAGTTTTAAAAAAGAAAAGAGTAGAAAGACTACTCTTGTGTATCTATAGCGATTTCATTGATAGTGAGTGCTTCTGTATGCCAAGTTGATCTGTACTGACAGGCTCCTAAATAATGTTTGCAAAAACCTGCAAAATGATTGTTGCACAATTTGCAGCCAGTTAGCTGTTTTAATGTGAATTCAATGCAACGTTCAGGGCAACAAGTGTACTTATGCCCTCTCATCTGGTACACATGGAATGTCTTCAACTCCGGTTTCGGCTTCTTCCAAGACTTGCACTTACACATGCATTGACCAAAAGCTTCACATTTTCTACACGCCAGGCCATCCGCAACATCAATGTCATTCGGCCATGAAAAACATTTCCGTTCGCAACAGTAGTTGAGTTGACTCTCCATGTTGCTGTGGTGAAGGTGCGCGATGAAATGATGCTGCAGTCATTGAGAGTGCACCTTAAATAAACTCAGTGGAGGGGGAAAGGTCAAGGCCATCCAAACGGAGTTTTAAAAAAGATAACTAGTCGTCCTCCTCCTCCTCCTCATCCGTTGTACTTAGAGAGCTGTCAGACGAAGAGCCCCGTGCAGGTGCTCCCCAGATGAAAAACAAATCAATTTTAAAACGAAGACCAGGATCTTGCATCATCAATTCCTTTAATTTGTCACATACTAAGTCGACCTTGTGTAAGGTGTCAACAACAAGTTTCCAATTCGTTGGTTCAATATAACTTGTAGTAGAGTCTGCCTCGCTGATAACCACATCCTCCGGCCGTATTGGAGTGTAAAGATGTGTAAAGTTCTTTGGCTGTAGCTGAGGTTCAGGCTGGCTGGAAGTGGAAGGTTGAGTGTGGACCCCTGTCGCATCGAAATCCATAGTCATTCTACATTCAATGTAGGGGTTTTCGTTTAATACATACACCAATTTCTCATGCAACATATCCACTTCTGCCGAGTCTTGCAGATGAACATTCCAGGAAAATGGCCATTCTTCATCCGTAGTGGAGTCAACTCGAGAAAGAGTGCTGTCCGCCATGATAGCTAAGCAAGGAATGATGTGAGCTACAGACTGTGGTAACAGTATTGAAAAGTAGAGGGGGTAAACGAAAAGTACGTGGAGGGGGTATTTTCAAGGTCATTTAATTTGGGTTTAAAAAAAAAGGAAATAGTGGAGGGGGAATTCTCAAGGTCATCCAATTTAGGTTTTAAAAAAAAGGAATGAAGCTTACTCCTCTTCAGCCTCGTTGTCCCCTGCATCTTCATCAGCCTCATCTTCATCGACGTCAGACTCGCCGTAAGGATAGATCGGGGACATGGGCGAATATTGTGGAGATTGTTGACCGTTGTTGTCGTCCCCTTGCATTCTAACTTGGGACCAATCATAATTTAAATTCATTTGTATTATGATCCCAGGGTTGTCCCGCAGTATTTCCTTCATACGTTCGCAAATTGACTCCAAATAGTGTACACTATCGATCGACAGTGTCCAACCCGTACTTGTACCGACATCAGTAGTGGAGTCAGCTTGGCTGATGGTGTTGTTGTCTGCCATGGTTGCTTGTCGGACAAGGAATGACGGTTGATGTGATGCTCATGCAGGAACATGGTGAAGTGGTGGGGGGTGTGGTGGAGTAGTGGGGGGAATTTTCAAGGTCATCCAAACGGAGTTTTAAAAAAGGAAAACTTACAAAGTAACATTGAAACTTTCCAATTGATGGTGGCGAGCGTTTTCTTCTGCAACCTTGCCGACACATGTGACTATGCCGTACAGTATGAAAAGTACAACCATAATAAGGCCGAACAATAAAAGATAGCCGTTGACTATCATGATATTTTCTGAGTGGATCTGTTTTCTTCTTATCGCCCTCTCCTGCATCCTCTTCTCCAACTCGTGGACGAAGTCACAACATGCGTGAGGACATCTTTCATCTGTTGGTAGGTTTGCCATTGTTGATGTTGTCGGTGTGGCTGTTGAAGATGGAATGAGGTTTCCAATTGCGATGTGCCATGTACACCAATAGTCAAGTGGTGGGGGTAACAAAGCAGTGGAGGGGGAAGTTTCAAGGTCATCCAAATTGTGTTTTAAAAAAACCTATCTTGTTACTGAGCTTATATGTCAGTAACAAGATAGGTGGTTTTGCTCTTTTACTTCTTTAATATAATGAAAAAATATACATATTCTACAATGGTTAGGACAAGAAATACAACTGCTAGTCAGCTGAAGTAGTCCAAGTTGTCTGGCTCGGTCTTCATGGACGCTGGTGAGGAAGCCGTCGAGGAGTGTCCAGGCTCTTCCTTTGACTGCCGGGTGTTCCGTATATTGCAAGCGTAAACTTGCACATTTATACGGTAGCCTCGTGCCACCATCAGCTGCAACTCCTTGTATAAGTCGTTTAGCTCCTGCTGAGTCTTGATGCTCACCTCCTCGTAACTTGCGCAACTAACGTTCAGAGACATCTTGATGTTGCTAGGTTGGCTGCTGGAGTAGAAATGAAGCCGAGGCACAGCGCTTGGAGGTACATGAAAAAGTGGTGGGGGTAATAGTGGTGGGGGTATAAAAAATCCAATTAAACAGTTCTAAACTTTTTCCATCGATACAATGGAATGGAACAAATAGCGCAGGTGTCCTTGTAATTTTCAAATCGAAACAGTGGCGCTAGAAATCCGAATTGTTTTATACCACCATCCTGTACGAATCGCCGAAGGTCTCTGACGGCGGCCTCGCCACAAGGCCTACAAAACTTTTCCCCGTCGTGGAACTTATACCAGGAGTATTCCGAATACCCTGTATTTTCCCTCCTGTAGCGTTTGACATCTTCTTTTATTGTTAGTGGGATGTTGTCTTGTAAACATGTTGGGAACAAGTCCTTGTGAGTTATAACTCGTTGTATGCAAAGCTCGTACAAGGTGCTCATCGTTTGCTAGTTGGCAACAGACTGACCGTTTTTCGCATCCAAGCAGGTTTGAATCCTAGTGCGGTAGTGGGGGTAATTACAGTAGTGGGGGTAATTGTGAAATGCAAAGGTCAAAGGTCAAGGTCACTCGCGAAGTTTAAAAAAAAAATGCAACATATCAATACGTGAAGTCTGTCACATATTGATATGTTGCATTTTTTGTTTTTTTTTTATTTTTTTTGTCTTTTATGATTCGTTTATTTATAAAACATTACAACAACAACATATTTACAACATTAAAACTTAAATCTAACACTGCTGCTTGTCAGCGATGTGGATGGTCAACTCTGTAGAATTGCTACCCGTGCAGCCGTGCGACACCAGGTATAGACACCCGGGTTGAATAGAACGAAGATCCTCGTTTTGTAGAAGATGGACGAATCTCTTGGGCAGGTACACCTGGAACTTTGGTTCATCCCCCGGAGTAAACGGTGCCTCGCTGAGACTGCAGCAGATGGCCTCCCCAACTGTAGTCTCCATCTTCTTCATAGCATGGATTATGTAGTGCTTCTCGTCTTTTAGTTCCGAGCACTTCTTTACAGGTAATATTGTTGACTTGGAGTGAGCATTGAACTGCTCGACCAAAGTCTGAAGGAACTGGTGAGATGCCATGGTCAGGTTACAGATCGTCTTCTTGCTCGGAGATGTTGTCGTCTCGGAATCTCGAGTAATACTCATGCCAGGTCCCTGTCTGCTCCCCACTTATATACTCTCCGTTACCCCCACCACTCCCCAATTCCCCACTTTGAAGGTAAGAGGCGAGTTTATAGGCATTTTTCAAAGCGCAATGTCTATCTTTATCATGTTCTGGGCTTTTTGTACAAATACATATGGTTTCCAGCATGTATTGATAATTCTTATCCAATTCCACATCATTAACCGGAACATGAGTAAATCCTTCGATCCATCTTTTCTTTTCCAGCCCCTTTGTGTAAATATTGGTAAACTTGTCTGAAAAGTGATGCATAATGTGATACAAGTCCGTGTAACTTGTAAAACCATCATACCAATCGATATGATGGAAGTGTTTTGAAATCCATCTGTTGGTAGTAGCGGCTTTACTAGTTAAAGACGAATAAGAACATGGTGGTTTAAATAAAAACGAATAAGGAACACTTGTATTCATGTCCAAAAACACAAGTTCTTTTATAATGAATCTATCATCATTACCACGAAACGCTTGAAACTCAATAATACCAGGCTTGGACTTTACTTGTTGTTCTTCTCCCTTGTCCATTTTGAAGGTCACACGTCTGCTCATTACGAAGTCAGGAGGTCAACTGATTTCCACACCACGGTAGGTACTACTTTTATACCAGGCCGTACAGTTGTTGGCGCGTTGGTGTATATTTAACGTGGGCACCGTCCCCAATAGGCCTAACCCCACAAAATGTTGGTTATTGTTTTAAAAACTAACCATTGTCATTTAAGTTTCCATC